>QMIH01001141.1:40712-59443 GCA_003987875.1 Clarias batrachus | reverse complement strand
CGCACAACCATTTCTAGGGTTTACAAAGAATGGTGTGAAAAGGGGAAAACATCCAGTATGCGGCAGTCCTGTGGGCAAAAATGCCTTGTTGATGCTAGAGGTCACAGGAGAATGGGCCGACTGATTCAAGCTGATAGAAGAGCAACTTTGACTGAAATAACCACTCGTTACAACCAAGGTATGCAGGAAAGCATTTGTGAATCCACAACCTTGAGGCGGATGGGCTACAACAGCAGAAGACCCCACCGGGTACCACTCATCTCCACTACAAATAGGAAAAAGAGGCTACAATTTGCACGAGCTCACCAAAATTGGACAGTTGAAGACTGGAAAAATGTTGCCTGGTCTGATGAGTCTCGATTTCTATTGAGACATTCACATGGTAGAGTCAGAATTTGGCGTAAACAGAATGAGAACATGGATCCATCATGCCTTGTTACCACTGTGCAGGCTGGTGGTGGTGGTGTGATGGTGTGGGGGATCCTTTCTTGGCACACTTTAGGCCCCTTAGTGCGAATCAGGCATGGTTTAAATGCCACGGCCTACCTGAGCATTGTTTCTGACCATGTCCATCCCTTTATGACCACCATGTTCCCATCCTCTGATGGCTCCTTCCAGCAGGATAATGCACCATGTCACAAAGCTCCAATCATTTCAAATTGGTTTCTTGAACATGACAATGAGTTCACTGTACTAAAATGTCCTCCACAGTCATCAGATCTCAACCTAATAGAGCATCTTTGTGATGTGGTGGAACGGGAGCTTCGTGCCCTGGATGTGCATCCCACAAATCTCCATCAACTGCAAGATGCTATCCTATCAATATGGGCCAACGTTTCTAAAGAATGCTTTCAGCACCTTGTTGAATCAATGCCACGTAGAATAAAGGCAGTTCTGAAGGCGAAAGGGGGTCAAACGCCGTATTAGTATGGTATCCTTTAGGTGAGTGTGTATATATATATATATATATATACACAAAAGCAGCCATGGACCTAAAGCTATAGAAACCAGCAAAATCGATTGATGCAGCAAACACATCTTAAAAGCTCAGGATTTGTAATTCAGCTACTGGCTAAACCGTTAAACAAATTACGAAAATCACTCTGAGCAATGCACTTTGAAACACGCGCACGGAATGACTTCATAAATCACACCTGACTACAGCGCAGGTCTGGACCTAACACACATTATTTTGGTACTTCTCCCAGCAATATGAAGAAATGCTAATGGCCACATTTATCACGGCATTTTTGATGATTGTGTTCGTCATGGTTATCTCTGTCACTTAGCGAATGCATTGTATCCTGCTAATAGCTGGTTCAAAGGCATCTAAATAATTGCAAGTGAAAAACAAAGTCTTGGAAGTGAATGACAAAAAATGAAAGCTATCAAAATATTAAGTTGCCATTCATCATAATTAAACGTAATCTCCAGACAGAAAATCATCTCAATTAACGTCAGAGCAGCTGAGCGGATTGAAGCGAGGCTGCTTGTGTGCCTTGTGTTTCCTCCAGGTGCGGCGTGCACCTCCTGCGCTTTTATTTGTGTGTGTTTTCGTGAGTGTGTGCGCACCCTGCAGAGATGTAAGCGCTTGAAAGTGGGGGAGTATGGCATATTTAGGTGGAGGCGGAGGCTGCATGTGGGTGGGCCTGTCAGACAGGATCGAGCGCAGAGAAGGTATTTTGAATGAGATTTTTTTTTCTCTCTTTCTTTTTTTTTTTCCCCGCATGAAACGTCTGGTCATGTGACAGTAAAGTGACGAACACACGCTGATGCAGTCGCTGACAGCCTTGTGGTAGGATAGCAGTGCACATGTTTTATAAAGGCATACTGTATAGTAATGTCACCTTGGTAATACTCACTCACTCACTCATCATCTATACCGCTTAATCCTGTATTCAGGGACACGGGGATCCTGGAGCCTATCCCAGGAGACTTAGGGCACATGGCAGAGTACACCCTGGACAGGGTGCCAATCCATCGCAGGGCACACACTCATACACTCACTCATTCACACACTACGGGCAATTTGGGAACGTCAATTTAGCCTAACCTACATGTCTTTGGACTGTGGGAGGAAACCGGAGTACCCGGAGGAAACCCACCAAGCACGGGGAGAACATGCAAACTCCATGCACACAGAGACGGGAATCGAGCCTGGCCGGGGATCGAACCCGGACCCTGGCGGAGCAAGGCGGCAGTTCTAACCACTACACCACCGTGCCGCCCCCCTTGGTAATACAATATATGAAATCAATAATGCATTAATTGAAAGCTGTACCAAAATAAAAAACCCAAATATGCTGCAAAACAGCAAAAAAAGTCCATAGGGTGGATTGGATTTGGACCCGATCCAGCTCCTCTTAAATGGGAGGAGTTGAGGAAACGTCCAGGTGCTGGAGTGTGTGCTTCAGCCTGGACAAGTGTGTTGTCTTGTTTTGTGTTGTACAGCATCAGAGTTAAGGTTAGGTTGAGCGGATACAAGTCCACCCCTTGGACGATTCCAACAAAAATTCCTCTAAGCCTTTGCCTGCATAAAATCACAGGGGTACTTAAGGCAAATTATGTCGGAGAGGTCCAGCTGGCAGAAGAAAAAAAAAAAAAGTTAAGAACCCATGCTCCAGCAGAACAAGAACCATTAAGAAGCCGAGTGCTAAAACAAAATCTAAAACACGAAAGCCTCATTAAAAATTGAAAATAGTACTGCTACTGGTTAGAGGGTAACCATGGTGGATGGTGACCTCAGGTAACCCGCCTATCCATCTCTGGAACAGGGTGTGCTTAAGACCGATCATGTCCCCATTCTTAATCGGTCAAAGCAGATCAATGCTAATGCTAACAGGCCTGAGAGAGTGATGAGCAGTGCAAGCTAACAGAGAGCCTATTCATCAAACACCTGCGGTGGCCCTCTTGCCAGTTCAGGCCCTCCCTCAGGGTCAGGACTGGGCATGTGATAGATGCCTTTCATATGCTCTGCCCACTCCTCGGCACACACATATAGCCCGTGGCCTTCAGAAGCAGGAACTCGTTTAAACATCGCCGGTAACGTGTCTGCATATAAACACACCAGGGAGACCTTTATTAAGCAAGAAAGCGATGCAATTATACATTCATTGGCCTCTTTATTGTACCTGTGCTCATTCATGCAATGTTCTCATTCATGCATGCGACTTTTTTTACATTTATTTTCTTTTTACTTCCCCAGAAAGAAAATACCAGGCATTGTCATGCACAGCATGTTGTAAACACGGAATAGTTTTAGGTGAATGTAAAACTCTTTTTAGGTTAGAGCAGTCAGAGGAGAATAGCCAGTCTCGTTCAAGGCTACACGAGCTCAAATAAGCATTCCAACACCCACGGTGAGCTGAAGGAAAATCTCTGAACGTACAACCCTGAGGTGGGTGGGCTACACCAACAGAGGACCAGACCATATCATATCCTGCCAAAAACAGAAATCTGCAGCTACGGTGAGCACAGGCTCAGAAAAACTGGATTGGAAAAACACCAGGCGTTGATCGGGTGTTGATCACGTTCTGTCCACATTCTGATATTTATTATAAACATATAAGATATAGCTCTTGACCTGCACGATATACCGTACAGCAAGTGTTGCTCTGCTGCTACACGATTGGCTGATTGGATGGCTGCATGAATTCCATTAAAGTGTCTGGTGAGCATATATATCCTGTGCAGTACTGGATAATTCACCGACGATCTACAGGACTCTCTGCTTTCCGTGCTGCAGTGTGCGGGATGCTGCTCCTGCAGCGTCAGCTTTCTGGACGTCTCACATTTCCTGCCCGTGTCCTCTCTGGCTCAAACCTGATCCCAGTTAGGGCTATCATTACCCCGCCTTCATCCAACACTCCGTACTGAGACCTACCGTCCTCCCATACAACCCACTCAAGCCAATGATCTAAGACAGTTTATTAACCAGGGCATGGCTGTCAAAAGCAGTGAGAGTCAACACCCCATAATCGTGTTCTGCGTTGGCGGGGTATAAACGGATGCTCCATGGGCTACACCCTAAGGCTTCTCAGCCTACGCTAACCTGCTGCCACCGTACATCAGCTCGCTGTCCATCTGTCAGCTGAGTAAACAAGTGGGGGATGTAGGCATGGCCCCGTTCGGGCCCCTGCAGCCCAGAGTAAACATAGTAGCGTCGGACACAATGCTAGCGGGCACCGTGAATCATCTCACTTGGCACAAGCAAACAAACAAATTAGCTTTCCAGTGAGAGGTGGCCAGGCTCTCCACAGCCACCGTGTGTACCTGTGGAGCAAGCGGAAATGAAAAGGACGGGAGCGACCGAGCTGCAGCGTCAAATGAGATGGGGATGTCAACAGGGGTGCTGCAAAGAGGTGGGAAGTGAGCAACTGGCCAGGTGTTCTTATAACAGCTCAAAACTGATCCGTTCGGTCAACAGTGACGCAAAATCTGTAGTGATGGGAACGATATTTTTAGTTCTCACTGCATGGACGACTTACATTACAGCCTTGTACAATTAATGAATAATAGATTTACTGTACTTGCAAGATCGGAAAAAAAAATCTAAATCTCAACCTAGACCAGAGTCAAATGTAAACAGAAGGACATTCTCTCGTGTATCATATCGGTTACAGTATATTACAGGGCTATTGATGCATTTATTTTTTATTTTTTATATGGTTTCTATAGTAACGGGGGCATGTTTGGCAGAGACTCGGAATAGTTTAAAATATTCGAGAAAATTGACAAGGCATGAAGCAGCAAATCCCTTTAGAACATGCTGTTATACTGTAGGAGCATGATCAACCTCAGGCACCACACCACCTCATCATCGATTCATTCCCTAAGATAGCACACCGCCTACGTGTTTAATTACTTACAAAGGCATTCGCCTTTCTTGTTAACCCCAAAAGCCATGACCTAAGAGGGAGGGTATCTCACCGCCATATAACTATAAGCCAATCATGGCAGCTGGGATTAGTTTACATAAACATTACACACACAAAAAGCCATTCCTTAGCTGTCATAAATCTGTCGTAAAAAATATCTGTTTAGGAGGATATATTATATTATATTATATTATATTATATTATATTATATTATATTATATTATGACATTAGATTACAGTGTCAAACATCAAAAGCACACTCACAGTCATTTAGAGCCGAAAAGTAAATATAGACATAAACCTGTGACTACAGTCGTTGCATTGCCAAAAAGGGTTTTGCATAAAAACACACAAAACTTATCAATTTAATCTGACTTTATTTCCGTGTGTAAATTTACACACCACTGTTAATCACTAATGAACCTTCACTCTGTACAGTAGCAGAGTTATACACCAGGTTTTCATCTCAATGTTGCCACCAAGTGTTGAGTTCATCAGACACCACAAAACTATATTTTTTTTGATATTCTCACCCTTGTTGAGAGTAATTATTTTTATTATCGTTATATTTTTACACACTTCAGCTTATCATCGGACTCATTATATGATCACCAAGTCGCTCGGAAACACCAGCAAAGCACCGAGCTAGAGTACAGTAGATGGTCAGATCTGATGTTATCAGGGAGGAAAAACTCCATACTGTAGATGTCATAACCTGGTGATACGGTACATTCAGGTCGTCAGCTGACTTCATTTCACTGCCACATAACAATGCCGAGCCCGGACCTGACCAACTGACGCAACCCCAGATCATTACACTGCCTCCAGATGATGAGTGCATCGCTTCATGTGTTTCTCCTCTTGCCCTGATAACACATGAACAGGGTCAATCTGGACTCATCTGACCACACAAGCTTTTTCCCTTGGCTTTTTCCAAAGTGCAATCTTTATTATATTGCTACATACAGTATGCTTTTTTTCTGATGAGTCTCACTAACAATTGGTTTTCTTATGGACATGCAGATACGGTGAGTTGGTGCTCTCAATTTCACTATTAGACATATAGCCCTGGTTTTTACTGATGATTTCTTACCATGAAACTTTACTCAGTGTTTAAGTACGGAGCCCTAAAAGGGACATGGGTGGGGGAAAAAATATTATAGTATAATAAAAAAGTGCTTATATAAAAAAAGTTACAAGCACAAATGTTTAAAATACTCCACACGGTTCTTGCAACAATGGCTAAAATGCACTGACGTACAGTACCTGCCCTTTCTGTATTTTGGCGATGAAAGACTGATGCCATGTCCCTTTAAGTGATCTCCATTCATGATTTCTTTCTTCAACGTTCACGGATTCAGCACCAAGCTTCCAGCTACTTCCAGCTAATGTGTTGAATGGTTCTGAATCCAGTTCCAGTAATTTCATATCTCCTTAGTTGTTTTCTTTGCTTGGTGCAGCCCCAAATTTTTTAACCTTCTGAAATGGCAACTTTTTTTGTTTGTTTGTTTGTTTGTTTGTTTGTTTTTGGCCAAGCAGTGTATAACAGTCCTTTAATTTGTTTGTGGCAAGATGTTAGAGATCTTCTGCCAGACTGTTTGTACCAACGATGTCCTCTTTGTGCAAAAAAATCATGCTTTGGACAATGCATCACATCCCCTCTATGCTCTTTGGGTCAAACAGCCTATCACCTTCAGCTAAAGACTCTGTTGCCCTGTTGTAGCAAGGAATGATACAGGAGGTCGTTCTTAGGAGGTCCAACACGTGCTTGTCCTGTAGAACAATTCGTCACTTTGCCAGGACGTTATATTCTGCTTCCAAGAAGAGGCTCGTTGGACATATGTTATATTTTTGTGCTGGGTTGCCTCCTGCTCACTGCACTGAAACTACTCATTATATCATTGCACTGTATAACCGTGGTCGCTCTGCTGATCACAACCACGCTGCTACACACGCATGGTTCTCTAATTGCTGTTTTGCACCATTAATTACACTAATCATCCGTCTTCCTTGGGGATAATACTCAAGCACTGCACTGGCACTTTTATATCAACCAGAGAACCTGCGTGGTATATAAACCTATATGCACTTTAAAGTCGGGTCTATAAGCGTTTGTACAACAACAAAATTTATTTTATCAAAAAAATGTGTGCCCTGCAATGGACGTACATCCTGTCCAGGGTTTACCCCGTCTCCTGCTTAAAGTCTCCTGGGATTGGCTCCATGCCCCTGCGACCCTGTACAGTATCAGCAGTATAAAAGATGAATGAATTAATAAATAAATTAATTAGTGAAAGGAATTACAGCCATTTGTACAGTCTCTCCTTTTTAATGGGCACAAAAGTAACTGAACAACAGTTTGAGGACCAGTTGTGGCCTGTTTCTTAGTTATTTCATCACAAACTAGTTGTCAGTTATTCCAGCTGTTGAATCTGTCCAATACAAATGAATGAGGTCATAACAGATTTAGGAATGGCCGAATGAAAAGAAAAGAAAAAAATAACTCAGATAAGCTCAGATTCAGGCAAGCACTGCATAACTGATAGAACAGCGCTTCAGATGCAAGTACAGATGCATAATAGAAGAAGTACTGAAAAAGCAACCCAAGGCAAAGAAATTGAATGTTGTTAAAGGGCAGAGTCAGTCACCTGACCTCAACCCAATCAAGCATGCTTTACCCTTATTTAGCACAAACCTGGAGGCAGAAAGACCCAAACAAAAGCGGCAACTGAAACGGCGGCAGTAAAGATCACGCCACGCAGCTCCACAGTAGTATTTGATAATGCCCATGGGTTCCAGACTTCAGGTAGTCATTAATAAAAAGTAATAAAAATAATCCTCATATTTATAATGACGTTATGCCAGTTTGTCCAGTGACTTTTGAGTCTTTTAAAAACAGCTAATGTCACTCACTCACTCGTCATCATCTATACCTCTTAATCCTGTATTCAGGATCACAGAGGGCCTGGAGCCTATCCCAGGAGACTTAGGGCACAAGGCGAGGTACACCCTGGACAGGGTGCCAATCCATCGCAGGGCACACAGACATACACTCACTACGGGCAATTTGGGAACGCCAATTAACCTAACCTACATGTCTTTGGACCGTGGGAGGAAACCGGAGTACCCGGAGAAAACCCACCAAGAACGGGGAGAACATGCAAACTCCATGCACACAGAGACGGGAATCGAACCCGGACCCTGGAGGTGCAAGGCGACAGTGCCAACCTCTACTACTGTCTCACTATCCAAATACTTATGGACCTGAACTAAGTATTAACAGTTACACTACTGTGACGGTGATGTTATAAAACGCATGTTATTGTCAGTACAAGTTCATACCACTGAGATGAAACCTTCAGTAATGAGATTTATTATATTACTCAGCTTGACGTTCATCTTAAAGAACAAACCCGCACATAAAATATAACTGCACTGTGTGACTGTTTAAACCACTCAAGGACGTTTCCTACTGAAGAATCCATATGTGGCTGACGATATAAGAAGTGTTCAAGTCCCTAAATAACCCACCATGTAATCCTTCATGTTTCTTAGACAAATAGATGCAAATGACTGTGACGTTTAAGCCCCAGACTCTCCAGGCGCATTATATTCTCTTTAGAAATTCTCTAGCTGAAGGGCTTGCTCCGCTCTCTTCAGTTTAAATCAACACCTCGTCACAGTCCATGAACAGTCTGATTGCCAGGTAATTATTATGCTCCCAAATTAGATTTGACCACATTGAAAGTAAATTAAGTAATCATGCATTAACAGGGTCTCATCCAATGGGAAAGCTGTTCATGCACATTAGTATGATGGCAAAGACGTAAAGGTAAGTTAAAAACTCAAGAGTTGGCCCTGTTACTCGCTACATAAATTGCTATAGGCTTATTAGCTCAAACTGGCTCAAAGGCTTCAAGGATTCAAAGATTGCTGGTGTGAAAAACATATGCGACTATGTGCATATACTATACTGCATGGACTTTTGGAATTGTATAGGTATCGCAGACATACTTTAACTGACTAGTAAATATTTTTATTTTATTTATTTTTTTACTTTTCCCCGATTTTCTCCTTAACTTAATTTTCGTGTCGAATTCCTCCCCGTCACTAGGGGGCGCTCCCACATTAAGGCTACTACTACCACTCAGACTATCACATGTTTCCTCGGAACTACGTGACGCCAGCCAGGCCGCATCTTTTCGAACTGCTACCTCACGCATCGTTGATGGCGGAGTAACACACTCGGAGGTCAGCGCTATCCGCTCCTTCTGCTTGCCCGAGCTCACAGACACCCCTGATTGGCTGTAGAGCCGTGATTAATGTGGGAGCACCAAGTACCTCTCATGTCTCCCCTCTGAGAAAGCTCGGCCAATAAGCTCTCTCTAGACCTCCGGCTGCGAGAGGTCACAGCATCACCCGGGAATCGAACTCGCGTTCTCCGGATGATAGGGCGAGCACTTCATCACTGTGCCACTAGGGGGCACCCTGACCAGTAAATTTTAAAATGCAATTGCACATTCATCAGTACATATTACAAAATCTACAGCGCCATATAGGGAATTTTGAAATTAACTAAAGTTTTTCATGTGTTACTGTAAAGTGCGCAGAATGAAGGTGTGAGATCACGTTTATTAAGTAGATTTCAAAATGTAAAAATTTGATGAATTTTGAGATGAACTAATCATTTTTTCACGGTTGATTTTTTTATGATATAAGGGCGTTTTCCATTTGTATTTCAAAATAGCATATCTTCTCTTCACATGATGAAACAAAGCCTATATACTGTATATAGCACTGGATTAAACCAGAACATGGAACCAGTGAACACACACAGGTACAGTACAGTAGCAAACCAGCAGAGGACAGAAACATGGTGAACATGAAAATGTTTACATACAGGGGGAAAAAAAATCATAAATCATAAAATGAGAAATGCAATAGTTAAGGAAGGAGTGACCACATCAGGACGTGGAAAGAATGCCAAATCAGGGCTGAGCCCAATATCCAACTAAATAATAAAACTTAATAAAAACTCAAACAGGAAGCGACTCTAATGGTGCTTCATCCAGTTGAGAACGTTTCTTTATCAAGTAATTCTATTTCAAATTATTCAGCTTTCTCGAAATGATGATTTTCTTATTACCATGGTAACCTTGGTTTTATATTCTCAGCACATTCACATCTCAGATGCCAACAGCTATGAAAAGCTTTTCATTCAGATAACATTAAACACTCATGTCTGGATCCTTTTTCTTAGCTTTTATATCATATTTGAAGCAGATTTTATTATTTTTTCTTCCTACAGGTCTCCTTCCTTTAAACTGGCATTTTTCTTGACATCTGATAATTCGCGTGTGGCAAGTTTTATTTATAGAATGTGTATTAAAATTTTACTTGCTATGGAATTATGATTTTGAGGGTGCAATAAAAGATATCCGTATACAGCATGACAAGCACAAATATTAGCGTAGTGCACAACTGACCTGTCACGATTTATACAAGAGAAAAGAAATCAAGAGAAATATAGAGGAAAAAAATAAAGAGAAATAGAAGAACGGTAACAGAACACCGTAACCCATCCATCCTCCTCCTTAATGTCATGGAGCGTCACTTTAAAAGCGCTTCAGAGTTTTATTATTAAACACTCGTTTAATTTGTGTGTGTGTGTTATTAATACAAGGAAATTGACCACACACTTAATCACTGGCGTGCCTTCGTTTCCGCATGGCTCCACGTTAATATGGCATTATGACGCTCTTCTATTACTTTACCTATACTCCCTACGACGTGTCCAAGCCCTGCATCCGCATCAGGTGAAAAATACTGTAGCGTTTCCGCAGAACGTTCGTTGCAGAAATGATATAGTGTTGCGTCTGTGCACTTGGCATTAATGATGATAATTTCATTTGGGTTGGTCACAAAGCGATTAAACATCAGGAAAACAAGATCACGGACGTGTAATATGGGAGGGATAAAAAAAAAGAATAAAAAAAAAAAAGCCGTCGTCATTTCGGATAAAGTCACAGCTCCACTCCTCGCAGCCACCCACAACCTCCTACACATGCAGCCAATAAAGGATGATGATGCTCATGGGTGGCTGGATTCCACAAACACTGTATTTACTTCAGGTACTCTCCTACTCATATTCTCAGCAGTGCAGCCAATAAATTAGTGGCTCTGAACTGGACCGTTTCCTGGCTCTCCCAATCCAATATTGAGAAGCTGAAAGGCAAAGGATTTCTCTCTGTAAATGTGCTCGCGCCGCCACAGCCTGTGGCTTATTATGCTGTTATGAGTCCATTCCGAGTAAAGCTCATGCTGTTAAAGTGATTTAGCAGGATGGCTTTGGCAGAGCTAAAAGGAAACAATACAGCTCTGCACCAGCAGTGGACAGCTGCACTTGGCCTGCTGCTGCTCCACAGCCGTGATGGAGCTGCAACCGGACGCGGCCATGAGCTGTTATTTAACTGACGGTACTGTAACTAAAAAAAAAAAAGAAAAGAAAAAAAGCTCAGTGCATTTATAAACAGCGCGCACCGAATTGGAAACCTGATCGAGTAGATCGGTAGCTCTGTATAGCACAGTGCCGCTATCACTGTGCCCCCAGAAAGGCCTAGGTAGAAATGATATCTGATATAAATACAGCACTCTGATACTGTAGTTCCTCAATCCCAGCTAGATCACTCTCTCTCATTGACCGTCTATCCCACTGTATCCTGTACGCTTGGAGCCGATCCCAGGAGACCCTGGACAGGATGACAATCCATCGCAGGGAACACACCCAAACACAAATTTGCCTAAACAGCATGTCCAGAGGAAACCCACCGAGCACGAGAATCACACGCAAACTCCATGCACACACACACACCCGAGGTGGGAATCGAACTTGGAACATGGACGTGCGAGGTAACATTGCTAACCACTGCGGCACTGTGGCGCCTTCAGCTACTGTACATCCCTCCAGATTCTAATCGGTTAATCTCGGTTCTGTAAGTGTTAGTTCTGTTTTAATCTGCTGTGATATTGTCTGCCAAGTTCAGTGGCTTTTACTATGCTTTTAGTAAGAAAGGACCGCTGTATGGTCCAGGTGTTGGATTAGTGACCAGAGTTCAAACCGTACTGCCCACTGCTGGACCCTCGAATAAGACAAAACTAACCCTCAACTTTATCTCTGTATAATGAGATCAAAATGTATCAAGAGTTTTTTTGTACAGTATCTTTTAAAACTTATCTTTTCATGGGTATTTTATAACCTTAACATATCTAAATTAATTCGGACACTGCAAGCATGATATTTTGGGAAGTATTAAGAAATATCTAGGATGTGGGGAAAAAAAAATCTATAATGAGACTATAAATCAAATATAACATTATTCGACCTGTTTGTTAGGTTTCTTTAAACTACTGCACTCTTTTGGTACAGTCCATCCTGTACAGGGACACAGGGGGCCTGGATTCTATCCCAGGGCACGAGGTACACTCTGGACATGGTGCCAATACAGTACATCGCAGGCACACATACACTATGGGCGAATTGGGAACGCCAATTAACCTCATCTTTGGACTGTAGCAGGAAACCCACCGGGCATGGGGAGAACATGCAAACTCACACACACACACACACACACACACACACACACACACACCTGCGGCGTAAAATGAACAATCATTCCTGGACGTGCGAGACCACAGTGCTATCCATTACGCCACTGTGCTGCCCTTTCTACGAATACTGTATATGTTAATAGATGGAGACACTGTTAAACTGGAAATGAGTGAGAATATCTAGAAATAGGTTTAATGATCATATAAACGCCTTACTGCAATCTTAAAACTTTCCCTACAGTACTAGAATGGCATTTTCTTTTCCTTCCCAAAAAAGTTTTATTAAAACCCCAGTGCACAAAACTGACTATAGAGAGAGAGAGAGAGAGAGAGAGAGAGAGAGAGAGAGAGAGAGAGAGCAAAATGAAAACGACAGAGGGGGGAAAAGAAGAGACGTTATCTGTTCATCTGCACAAACCATGACCAAACATAAAGAGATAAAACATCCGGAGTGCGCTTTCACGCGGCGAAAAATAGCCGTCACACACCAAGCAGAGATCCATACTGCTGCACGCTCCACACTGTTATTAACTGGCCTAGTGGAATGCACTTTTGTATTAACGCAGTCAAGTGCACTCAGAGTGTGTGCTCAGTTATTACTATATTGAGCAGGATTTACACTGAGCAATTTCAGCCATTTCAATACGATCTTTGCCGAATTCTACAGTATAACCGAGTGGGTGATAACGTGTTCGGCCTCCCGGATGAACTGCAATTAAATAAACTCACGCGGTCCTAAAGGAAACATCGAAATGGGGAAATTTCGGAAAACGCAAGTTGGACTCTTGACGATGTAACAGCCAGGGCTCTCTCTCTCTCTCTCTCTCTCTCTCTCTTTCTGTTGGGGTGACGGTACACTCGCTCTTTCCTTGTCCGTCACAAAAGCTCCAGCTAATCTTTGTCATAGCCCTTTTGGAGAACTGTGTATTCTCCAAAATGTAAATACACATATTTTCCTACACATATATTACAGAGCTGGCCAAAGTTCTGAATCCATAGACATGTTCCCTTTATTATGAATTCAGATTCAGAAGAGAAGATCAATGAACATCTGACAGCAGCAGTTTATGAGGATTGGCCCCAAAACATCATTGTTTCTAATGAATTAAGAAATGGCTTATTCGGATGGTGAATAATACAGTGCAGACCAAAAGTTTGGACACACCTTCTCATTCAAAGAGGTTGAATTTGTATTAGGGCAAGAAAAAAGCAGCTAAGTAAAGAAAAACGAGCGGCCATCATTACTTTAAGAAAAGGTCGGTCAGTGCGAAAAATTGGGAAAACTTTGAAAGTGTCCCCAAGTGCAGTCACAAAAACCATCAAGTGCTACAAAGAAACTGGCTGACATGCAGACCGTCCCAGGAAAGGAAGACCAAGAGTCACCTCTGCTGCGGAGGAGAAGTTCATCCGAGTCACCAGCCTCAGAAATCGGCGGTTAACAGCAGCTCAGATCAGAGAGCAGGTCAATGCCACACAGAGTTCTAGCAGCAGACACATCTCTAGAACAACTGTTAAGAGGAGACTGTGTGAATCAGGCCTTCATGTAGAAGATCTGCTAGGAAACCACTGCTAAGGACAGGCAACAAGCAGAAGAGACGCGTTTGGGCAAAAGAACACAAGAAAGAACACAATAAAGAAAACTCTCTGAATGAGAAGGTGTGTCCAAACTTTTGGTCTGTACTGTATGTCATTTGTAATTTAAGTACATTTGTGCCTATGGATCCAGACCACTCTTGTGTGCCACTCTGTAGACCAGGACTCCCCAACCTGGAGGCACAGTGTACTGTACATCACAGTTCGTAATTCACCAACACAGGAATTGAAAGATCACTCAAATGGGCTGGTTCGAGCAGAAGAATCACCAAACTGTGCTGAACACTGGCCCTGCTGTATATACTGTACGGTCCAGTAGGTTACAGAAACACAAATATTTGTGCACGCTTGAAGTACTAAGTGTTCTTTTCTTTCCCACATCTGTTAGCACATTTTGTTTTCGTCTTCACATTTCCACTATCATATTTATAGCTGGGGGATTTTTATTAATCCGGTGACTCCTGTTGGTGGCTCTTAGATGAGGGTCACACTGAAATTTTAATCAAACATTTTCTCACTGCAGTCTCGGTAATAAACGTACCAAAGTGTACTTTTCCCTTGTCACTGAAGCGATACCCCTAGTGTGTTCCTTTTTCATTAAAAACAGGAATATAGTCTATCTTTAAAAAAAAAAATTCAATTTATACTGAAATGGCAAGGGCAATTATTTTCTTTTCGTACACTATATGCTGTACACTAAGGGCATCAGGGTCTCAGATGAAAAGATGATTATGAAACAATAGATCAGTTTTATTTCTTGATATTCTTGAACCCAGATCGCACCAACTCCTCCAGTACTTTTGGACGAGACTATAATTAGACCTAGCACTGATGTCCCTCAAATCTACACCGTAAATGACTTTTTAGGTAGAAGATACACGATAACGGTACACGATATAGAATGTATCTTTAATGGGATCATCCCAATGACAAGTAAAAGTACACTTTTGTTGTTTCTGAGAGTTTGCCAGAAATTTGCCATCAGCTGTCTTTGGTCGTAATGACGCTAACTTGGCTGCCAGTGAACATGTCCCATTATCCGTTCTGAGACCGTGGATCTCAAATCGCGACCAAATTTTCCTTTCACAACGTGCATTTTTTATCCGTGAAAGCAAATTCAAAATGGTGCAGGGGTAGCTCCGGGGGTTAAGGCTCTGGGTGGTGCCCTTGAGCAAGACCCTTAACCCTGTCTGCCCCGTATCATGGCTAAGAAGCGCTTCGACTTTGCCTCAGTATGTTCTCCTACATCGCGCCTGTCAGCCTCGGACAGCCACTTTTGAATTTTCTGTGCGAATTTCACCTTCAAGTCGTGTTAAATTGGCCCTCTTCAGGAAATGCTTGCTGAATTGTCGGGTAGCACTTCACCTAGAGTGTCACAGCAACGAACTCTGAACGCAGCACCTAGATACAATATTAACCTGCTTTATTTAACAAGATCCGAGGCTGGCTTTAAGCGTGAGAGGGAGTTAGTAAGGTGTTATTATGGTACACTGATGACTGACAGAATGCGAGCGCCATCGTACTGTGATGGTGCTCAAAAGGGCATACGGCTCTTAGGAAGTGTTTAGCATGAGCAATACGCGGTAGAGCTGTAGGACTGAATATGCATTACTTGACTCAGAAGGAACAGATAATGCATCCTAAAGAATATGCAGTACTGTGTAAAAGTCTTTGGCACACTGTGCTTTTTTAGTACAAACTTTCCAAAGAATATTTTTTATTTTAGGAATTTATTATCGAAAAACATTTTTGATTTTCAAACATCAGTATTCCACAATAAAACTACAGGTTACAAAAAAAATGTATGCCAGGAAAGAACAAAGAACATTATATAAGCAAACACTTTTCCGACAAAAAAACTAAACAAAACGAAAGCTGCTGTGTTTTGCACACAATAGTCCTAGAAGAACTGTGGGTAGATCTACAGGATGCTCAGTAAAATGTAATAGCTAATTTCCTTATAAAACTGCACAAGTTGTACCTGAGACTATAGGGTCCTCCAGACCAAATAGACTTTGCATTAATAATGAAATAATAATTACATCTTTGGTCTAGAGCATTTAATATTTTCTGCAATCAGAAACTGTATATTGGATTACATTACACGGGCCAGACTTCACTCCCCATGTGCACCAGTGAGCCTTGGCTGCCCATGACCCTTTTGTCAGTTCACCAGTTTTAATTCCTGGCACCTCTTTTGGTCAGTTTATACCACTGAAGACCAGACATTTCACAAGACCGGTAGTTTTGGAGTTGTTCTGACCCTGTACTCTAGCCATCATAATCTTTCCCTTGTCACTCGAAGTCACTCAAATCCTAACGTTTGCCCATTCTTTCTGTTTCCAACACATCAACTTCGGGGACAGAACGTTCACGTGTGCCTAAAATACACTACCCACCTACTTCCAAGGGCCAAATTTTTATTTTGTTTTTTTATTTGTTATTTTGTTTTCAGTTTTATTATTTTGTTTTTGAATTTGTTACTTTGTTTTTGGTTTTGTTAATTTGTTTTGGTTTTGTTCATTTGTTATCGGATGTTTCATTTTATTTTTGTTTTTGTTATTTTGTTTTTAAAAAATTTTCAGTTTTATTTTGTTTTTTTATTTTTTATTTTGTTATCAGTTTTATTATTTTATTTTGGAATTTGTTACTTTGTTTTTGGTTTTGTTCATTTGTTATCGGATGTTTCATTTTATTTTTGTTTTTGTTATTTTGTTTTGAATTTTTTTTCAGTTTTATTTTGTTTTTAAATTTGTTATTTTGTTTGTAAATTTGTTATTTTGTTTTTTTATTTGTTATTTTGTTTTCAGTTTTATTATTTTGTTTTTGAAATTGTTACTTTGTTTTTGTTAATTTGTTTTGGTTTTGTTCATTTGTTATCAGATGTTTCATTTTATTTTTGTTTTTGTTATTTTGTTTTTCAGTTTTATTTTGTTTTTAAATTTGTTATTTTGTTTTTTAATTTTTCTTGTTTGTTTTTCACTTTTGTTATTTTGTTTTGCACTTCTCTGCCACCATAACATATGCATCATGTTTGTTAACTATTGATATGATGACATTATATTTGTGTTTTTGGAAGGAGTCTCCACTGTCTTATCTGTCAGTGTCGTTTATCTGTAATGGTAAATTAGAAGTAAATCTGCAGCTAGGTTTACCATCACTTGAAATTCCTCAGGTTTTGGGGTTTAAAAAAATATAATTAACTTCAACTGGTCATGGCTAGAGGACTGGGTTAAAGCAACTGCAAAACTCCAGCTCTTGTGACGTGTTCCCAGGCTGCAGTGGTCAGGACATGTCATCAGTGAACTGGCGACAGAGTCATGGGTGGCCAAGGCTCATTGATGCACGTGGGGAGTGACGGCTGGCCAATAGAAGTGCTATCGTAGCTCAAATTGCTTAAAACGCTGGTTTCTTTAGAAAGGTGTCACAGGTGACACAGGTCATAACTGGTTTGGTGGCAAAAGGTGGGAACTACTCAATATTAAGCTGACCTGGGTGTGTGAATAAGAAACGAAAAACATCATGGGAGCTTGTTGTACGGGCTGTACAAAATTCCCATTTTAACGACAACTCAAAAAGAATTCTACTAACAGTAGTCCAAAATGTTTAGACATAGGGCAGAGTAAACAAACTTTTCTTCTTTGTCTTTTCTTTGTTGCACATTTCTGATTTACTGCGTCTTTAATGCACATTTCTTATTTACTGTGTCTGTCTGGAGTGCGCACGCTGTCAACCCTGAAGAAATACTACTGAAACTTTGATAGCTTGGCATTAATAAGAAGATATAAAGCTTGGCATGAAGTCCCACAGGATATTTGTTTTGGGAGTTAAATAAAATTATGGTTTCTGAACGAAAAATGACTTCCTTTACCACCAGCGATGTCGTTATACTGATAGAAACCACTCGATCATGAGCTCAAAACAGGGTCCACCAAGCACACACACGCATACAAATTAGTGGCAATCTGGAAGGAGAGCAACCGGGGACACCTACCAAGTGCATGCGAGCTCTTCATAGCTAACCGCTAAGCCATTGCGCCGCCCTACCAAATGTTTATAAAGACATATACAGTGGAGCCTCGGATCGCGAGTAACACGGTTTACGAGTGTTCCGCAAGACGAATAAAGATGTTTAATACATTTTGATTTGAAAAACGAGCAAGTCTTGGTTTACGAGTGCCGAGTATCATGTATCATGTATGCGCCTCTTATTTTGACACCGAGCGTCACTGTTGCGCTATGGAATTGTGTGTAATCGTCTCCCCTGCTGGGTCTTAGTGCTTGTCTCTTACTTGCATAATCAACACCTCCCTCTCTGTTTCAGCGTCTCCTATGTGTGTGCGTGCACGTAATTTTACACCGACACACACACACCGACACACGCACAAAGACTCTCTCACCTTTTCACCCCCCTCCCCTCCATGGCTTCGCAAACACATAAACTCTGCTCGTCTCTTAATTGTATAATCAACATCTCCTTCTCTCTTTCAGCGTCTCTTATGTGTGTACGCGCGTAATTTGTCACCGACACACACACACCCCGACACACGCACAGATGCTCTCTTGCCTTTGAACCCCTTTTAAAGGTAAGGTGCTGGTTCATTTGTTGTGTTTATGTTTTTTTTTACTTTACCACAGTTATTCCGTTAGTAT
>QMIH01001141.1:27081-38448 GCA_003987875.1 Clarias batrachus | reverse complement strand
AAAAAAGGGACTTGTGACTGAATAACTGGTCTTAGCTGTTATAACATGTGGCGGCTGCAATGACGCATTACACCAATATGTCAATTTCTGTAGAGTGTGTCGATGTATTGTGACGTTTACTTTCACCCCGGTTTTGCCACCAAGTTTTGGGGATACTTGGGACTGTAGCACCAAAAATTCAAACCTGATCTTTCCGACATCAACATGTAGTAATTGTTTAAAAAAAACAACTGAATAAAATAGTGCACTGCGCACATCACTGTGATGTAAAATGGCTCACCACGTACACCACGCACACACACATACATACACAAAAAGGTGCACGCATGCACACACACACACAGCAGAGGCATTTCAAACGGAATCACCACGCTTCTCTCTGACCTCAATATACCGCGTGTATGAGAGTGAGTGTTGGTGGGTGGCAGTGCCTGGGAGTCTCTGCGCTCTTATCGGCCGTGTTTCATACAAGAACTCAATGAAAAAATCTCCAGAGCAGAAGCTAACGGCTAATCTGGCAGGCAGTGCTGCTTTCCAGAGCATCGGTGAGTTGTAAACAGTTTGTTTACGCATGTAGAGAATTTTGAAACTAAGTGACATAGAGTTCGAGTTTGAAATAGCTGCTTCCTACATATAGTTCAAGTTAAAATAAGGGATAAATGCATGAGCCTTTCTGAGAGGAATGTACAGATTTATACAGTAAAACATGACTGATTTTATCCTGTGGGATTTATTTATTTATTTATTTATTTATTTATTTATTTATTTTGTTCCCATGAAGAGATTAAACTGTGTGCAAGTGTTTTTTTTTCTATGAAACTTTTATGCACATGTCCACTGGATTTATTAATTTGTGGGATTTTGTCTTTGTAAAATGAATATTTTTTTATGAAAATATGAATAATTTGAATAAATGGACAAACAATTAAACATCAAATTTATAACTATTATTTACTGGAAAGTTGTTAAAAGGATTAAGCATGCAACCAGAAAAACAGAATCTCTAGAGTAACCATGAAAAATAATCTTTAGATCAATAGAAAAAATAACTGACAGGTATTAAATAATAATAAAAAAAAAAACGACAGTAGGTGCAGCTGTTTTTAATATAACATAATTATGAACATGCTTAGAGGGTGTTCTTTGATGAGTAATGATGAGTAATCTTTTAATGAATAAAAATGTATTGATTGTAATTATTGGCAAATTGTTGAAATATAAGATAAATAATACAAATGAGGCTGTTCGGTTAATAGAATGTAACCAATTTTGTCATGGCCTCTTGAGTTTTTCATCCATCTACAGTATGCGTCTAGCCATCCATTCATCTATGTTTTATATCGCTCATTATAATCGCTCAGGGGGCCTGGAGCCTGTCCAAGGAAACTCAGGACACAAGGCGAGGGAGAAACAAGGTGCCAAACTACTGTATAGCAGGGCATAAGCAAACACCCAATCATACATTTGGGGTAATGTAGAATTCCCAGTTAGCTTACACTGCATCTATTTGTACTGTTGGAGGAAACCGGAGAAACCAGAGGAAACCCACCAATGACAAAGACACCATGCAAGAGATTTCAACTAAGCCACTGTGAAGTGATGTTTTATTCCTTGCACATTCTCCACACCTATTTATACGCAACAATTTTACAAGATTACCTAAAACCTAACCATATAAAATCCAATAGCGACTCTAGCAAAACAGTATTTTATTTATATTTCCTATATTATAGTTCCTACAGTATATTGTAGTTCCTATATTATACAGTATTTCCTTTATATAGCTCCTACATATAATTCTTAGTTGTGTATAAATACCTACAGTAATTATAACATAAAAAAAAGTTTTAGCAGTAAATATTGCTATACAATGCTGCTGAAAGGTCCAATTCAAACTTCTTTCTTTCTAAAATAATTTATAGTTAAATCACCACCTCTGCTGATTATTGCCACAGACCAAACAGGATGATACCGAACAGCAATTAAATACGGAAATCTCAATCTTTGTTGAACTTATTAACTGCTCTCTCTCTCTCAGATCCAAATGGAGACTCTAAATGAGTGCTTTGTTAAATTCAGGCACACTTAGAGAGTAAAACCATTAAATTTACAGATAGGCTCCAATAAAAACAAATAGTTTCGGGTGTAAAATCTGAGCTGCATTTAAAGCCGCTACAACATTCTGAATATATGCAAACCTGTAACTGCATCAGGAGAATTAAATTCTTTATTAATGTGGTTTGAAATTATTACCACACTGCAGCCATTGTTTTGTGCAGCGTAAAGCTCTAGTCTTTTGGCATGTTGCTTAGCAACCAAACCTTACTCTTATCAGACTACATAGCATGGAGGAAGTAACGTCGTTACGAATTAGGATTGCAAATTTCGCACATTCTTCTTAACCGGTTGTTAAACATGTTAATGTTCAATAATTAGAGATTTATTTATCACTAATTGTAACAAAATGTGCATTTCTTCCTCACAATAGAACACAGCAAAATAGTTACATTATGCCAGACAAATTAAAAAAACAAACAAAAAAAGGAGTCTGTGTAAAATACTGCATTGTTTCTGGCTTTAGTCAAAAATAAAGCTGACAAATATACAATCTGCAATGTTGCGCAGCGCCTGGACTGTAAGTGTACCCTCTTGTGGTGTACAAATTAAATACGCATGTGAACTACGGAGAAATATTATGCAAAATTAACGCTTATTCGGTACAGGTTTGTGGGGGGCTTGGAGCCTATCATAGGGGACTTTGGACACAAACAGAGTGCCAATCCATCACAGTGGAAACACACACACACACACACACACACACACACACACACACACACACACACACACACGCACGCACACACACACACACACACACACACACTATAGGCAATTTACCCTAACCTGCATATCTTTGGACTGTGGGAGGTAACCGGAATCCCCAGTTAGAACACGCACACAGACCTGAGATGGGAATTGAACCATCGACCCTGTGGGTGTAAAGCCAGTGTGGGTAAAAAAAAAAAAAAAAAAGTAAATAAATAAATAAATAAATAAAATTGATTCATAAGAAGCTAAGAAACTAAAATGAGGTATCGGATCGTGTGACGTTGTTTGGCTAAGGATTCTGGGAAAGGAATTTGTATTTATTTATTTTTTGTGTGTGTGTGTGTGTGTTTGTCCATTGAGTAGATGTGACCCAACAGCTAGATCAGTCCTTATTTTTCCTCAGTTTCTACAACACGTAGTATAAGTCTTTAATACCAACCGTTCATATGACCTCCAGGGCAAGAACCTGCATCTCAACAATGAACCCTTATTTCAAGATGATGATCAAGGTCATTTTCCTTTGACCGCCTTTTCTGCACATTACTGTAGTTAACTCTGGGTCGTTGCGTTCGTGCCCGCTAACGGGTCACGCTGCTCATTAGCTGAACAAAATAGGAAGCCTTGACATTTGCCTGCCCACACAGTAATATCCCTGTCGCTCATAAACACACACACCCGCACACACACACACACACACATAGACAGACACTTCCCTCTGGTCTGTCTGTGATCTCTTTGCCTTGAGCAGTATTTTCACTTCATAATGCCTGCATTAAGATCATTATGGCTGTAAGTCAAAGAAGAAGGAGACGAGGGAACGCCGAACACAGGAAATCTTCTTCTTTTCTTCCCTGGCTGACCCTGAACGGAGCATTGAGATGAATTCAAATGATGGACTTTAAAAGATTTTTTTTTTCTTTTTCTTTTTCTTCTAAACCATTTTCCTGTGGGAAGTGGTTCAGGGTCTCTGTCAAATATCCATACTATTAGACAGGACTCAGACACCAGAAGTCCCTTCAATTAGCTGTCGAAATGCAGAGAGTTCTGCTCAACTGTCTATCTCAAGGTCTTTCAACTCGTTTTAGGAGAATGGTTAAGACTGGGCTTCCCAGTTGCCAGAGCGCTGTCAGGTGATAAGAGAGGAGAGGACAGAGGCAGACAGGCTGATTAGAGAGCTACGGCTACAGCAAACACACAGCAATAATGAACCTGTTTACCAAGATGGAAAGAGCGAGAGAGGGGTGAGAGAGCGAGAGAGCGAGAGAGAGAGAGAGAGAGAGAGAGGGGCATGGTGAGGGTTCTGTCTTCAGGCAAACGGAGAGGCGTGTGACTGCGCCCACATTTCTGCAATAACACAGCTCACCTCAGACCCAGCGCAGTGTGAGGAGACGAGCCACAGGGAGACTGATGAAATCGACCATAAACAAGTACACAACAGTAAGCCACCCGCACCAGCAGCATGAGACCGTCGCAAACATACTTAAAAAGGAGAAAGAAAAAACACACACACACACACACACACACACACACACACACACACACACCCACGCAGACAGACAGACACAGCCTTACCTTCTGTGTTGGCCGCAGCTGATCATTTACAATTAATGTTTTGTCGCATTTTACATAATTATGCATTTATCAGGACGACACCGTTTTTTCCCCAGACGGAGTACATGTTTGTTAAATAATCCTCCATATTACGTATTAACAAATCAGTGAGGTCTCAAGACATGTACTGTGTATAAATAAACCATATTCACATAAATGATTCTGTCAGATTTATTTTATTTTATATACTTTAACTACGTCTTCAATACAAAATGTTCCTTAAATGTAATGTGACATTAAAGTATTCATTCATTTCCCGGGTCTCATAATAGCATCAACTTTTCTATATGGTTGAATGAGAATTTGCACAATTTGGGCTTTATCATGTCATAATGCGGACCTTTAAGTACCGTATACTGTACAAGTCAGTATATACATGTACTGTAATAAGAAGCTATATGAAGTTAGATCGAAATGTTTATACTGTATATACTGTATGATGAGCAGATTCCTATCCTACAGAAGGACTTCAATACATTCCAATTTTCACATTTTTAAAGGGGACTATATTAATCTCTGTATGCACAATTCACTTTTGCCCAGACACATTAACACAAAACACATTCCCTCCACTTTTTTCTGTTTTTTTTTTTATTCTGCATTTTCTTGCTTTTCTCTCTCTTTTCTTTTCTTTTCTTTTTTTTTTTTTTGATTTGTCTTTTTCTCATGCTGTTCACACAGTGTTCCTGAGAAAAAAGGTGGTAAACCCCTCCTCTGTCTCAGCGCTCAGCTCAACTTGGGGGGTCACCAGTTTAGATTTTTTTTTTTTTTCTGGCTGAAGCAGAAAATTTATTTCAGCTCTCCCAAACCTTGAACATGTGTGTGTATCTACTGTACGTGTTAAACATTTCACATTGGACTGTTTATTTCAACGAGGGACAATTCCAAAGCTGGTTTTGTGAAAATATTGAAGGTGTGGAACCTACAGTAGAGTATAAAGCTGTAACTGTTACTATTTTAAAGCTATTGTTTGTTCAGCTTGTTTGCTGAATTTCGGCACGCCGTGAACTTAACATCGCTAACTGTAGCTTGTTTTGGCTCGTGCGGATATATGAGTGTTATTTGATTTGATTTTAGTGCTATAAAAATGTACAGGTGGCTTAGTGGTTAGTGGCTTACTTCAAATAAACACATACAGTATATACGACCGAAACGGAGATGCGCTATTTTCTGACACCGTTCTGTGAAAGCAGCATCAACCCTTTTCAGCAATCTGACACTTCCGGGACTCCTGTAAAAGTGCTGCTGATGTCGGTTTTGACTTATTAATATTGCTACACTTTCGAAGACTACATGTTGAATTTGGCACTCAAACCCCTGAATAGTAAATGTTGCTTTATATATTAATGATTTATTTATATCAACATGATTAATATTTGGTAATGGTAAATCATGCTGAATTGGTAATGCATGAGGGCAAATATATTTGTTTATTTGTTCATTTATTATCATCATCATCACCATCATCATCATCTTCATTATGACCTAAGAAATCATGATTTCTTAGGTCATGCCCTACCTAGATCTATTAGCACATTAGTTTTATGGGATTGATGTTTGCTATACTCAGTATACAGTATACGGTGTGCACCAAAATATACGGTACTGAAACTCGGACAGGCATTTGCGTTTGTCGATGAGGCATATCTCCAGACACACGTGTCCCCAGTAGTGAAAAGGAAGTTGCGCTGTGCTGATAGAGGAAACAGTTCCATATTCCATATTTTCTTTAAAAGATGGCAGAACAATTCCTTCCCGTCCCCGTCCCATTCCCCCCGATCTTACACCACCTGATGACTACTGTACTTGTGCGGAATGTTAAAGGATGTTAATACAGTTTGTCTTTTTATTCAGTACTGTAGCGCATTCTGTATTTGGTTGAATTCACTATAACTCCTTTTTATCATGCGAGAGATGCATTACTAGAAGCTCATGTAAACCTTCCCAAATGGAAAGGTCAGCCTTTTTTTCAGCGGTCAGTACAGGAGCCTCTCAAGCAGCCTGATGTCAATCATTGTAGTCTGTTCCAGCACTAATTACTGCATTCGTATTTAAAGATTAGAGAGACCAGGCCATAAAAGTCTATTGTGTGTCATCCAACAGTGCCACCCAGAGACCACCCTGCCATTCTTTCCCTGTCTCCACTTTTCTGTATATCCTTCTCTCTCTCTCTCTCTCTCTCTCTTTCTTTCTGTACAAGTGTGTAGGCTCAGTAATGGTCCACTCTAATTCCCCATTTGTAATAATGATCAAAAAGCAATCACACCAGCAGGGATAAACACAGCTAAAACAAAGCCAACTATCAATCATCACATGCCGGCCATCAGCATTCCTACGAACACACAGTCCATCAACATGCCATACATGTGGGTGTACGCGCGGAGGAACCTGTCTGCGCGACAGAGAGCGGAAAAAAGAAAAATCGAGTACAAGTGCTGAACTAACACGCGCGTCGTTTTGAAAAGATGCTGTCTCCGGAGCGTTTCACCGGGCTCCACACATGAGAGGGTTATTAATTGAGAACAAAAGCGGAGCCGACTGACGCCAAACGATGCACTGAACCCCTCGTGCAAGAAGCGGCCAAAGAAGATTGATCTGACGCGGCAAAAAACAGATTCGAACCAGGAATGACAAGAGTCTCACTGTCTCATAAAGGCAATTACGTTTGTTCATTTATCCCGCTGCTTTCATTACCACCACCGATGTATTGCTTTTGTCAAGCTCCTATCCAAAAGAGCTGTGGAGATAATGGCGCTCTCGCTCCGCTGGGAGATGGAGAAAACACAAGAAGACGACAATGGTGTTGTTAAGTCACTTAAGTCGTGTCTGAAATCCAAATGAATCCCGAAAGCGCTGTCACGTCTAATCGCCTGTTCGCCGGCGCAAAATTGATACTTTTGGTTTCTTCGGTTGCCATTCGGATTGTTTTGGTTTCATAATGCGCGGAATTAAACAAGCCACCAAAGTTAAAAATATGTCGCGTGATGAGAAGGTGCACTCATGAAAATCTTTCGTTCATTGTTCAGATGGTAAATGGTAAACAAACCTTTGTCGAGTGTGTAAAGCAATCACAAAAAAAAAAAAAAAACCCTAGGTAACTACAGAAATATCAAGCTTAACACATTTCTTTTCTTTGTAACACATTACTGCAGCCTTACAGCTTTGTCTATTGGTTCGTTTTGTGCCTAATGGAACAACTGAGCATATTTTAAAAAAAAAAACACCCAAATTATATGGCAGGTTTGGCACTTCCTGCATTTTGGGTTCAGAGCTCTCAATGGACTGAAATGAGGAAATTACAGAGTTCGATCAGAGCAAGACTGAGACGCTCAGATGTCGCGCAGATGCTCAGACGCCACAACTGAATATGACTAGCATGCTCAAACAAACTAAACACACACATAATCAAACTTGGGATTTGTTTGAGGTCGTTCGAGGCAAGCACTTTATTTGTTATATTAAAGTCATCTTTACATGATATGATATTCACGGACGGGTGGTTATACTGGCTTGTTTTGATTATTAGTGGTCACAAGCCTGTGAAATTAGCCCTATGCTTGGGTGTCAATTACAGTAGCTTCTGAAAGCAAAGAAGTCTTCTTAATGACGAAGAGATCCAACAACAGACAGTCGTTCAAATGGCAGCCATTCTTCTTCTTCTCCTTTTTTTCTTGTTTGAGGAAGCAGTGTGATGTCACACGAACTCTTGTGATGTCACAAGAGTGTGTAAAAAGCTCGAATTAACTGCAAAGTTTAAGTTTCCTACGTGTAAAAGTCAAGTGAGACCAAGTCACGCAAGAAAGTCAGAAAACTCACGCCTTAAGTAGGACACGAGTCCGGAACTTGGGCACTACAGTACTTCACTCTAAACAGGGCAGTCTGACGTGCCAGGGAGTGCGCCACAGGAGACCTAGGAGTCGAAATACGCATTTCATTGAGCACTAAATCCAAGCGTTAAGCATATTCTGATCAGAACGAGCTCTGCAGGCAATGACTGAGCGCAACTGCATGCTGAATTCTGCTTAACCCTACTGACTAATGCACACCTCCCAAACTCACCACCCTCGTAAATTGGAAAGCTAAAATTGCAGACTTCCTTTTTAATCCTTCATGATTTTCACATTTCGCTTCCATTGGCTTCACTTGGGAGGAAGAATACTGCAGAAAAATCCTTGATGATGTCTAATTTCACGAGTAAGGGAAGAAATCAATAATAGCTAGCGGTCGATTAAAATAAATAAATAAATAAATAAATAAATAAATAAAGTCAATGGCGGGTTTTAAAGGGAAATACAATCATCTGAACCAGCTTACTAGTTCCATTGTGACCGTAATAGCACAGCAATAACAATAGTAGACAATTAAGGCAACTCCTTTTTTTTTCATACCAGATTCTCCCAGTTTAAATATTTGGCCAATCCTATCATTGATCATTATTATAGCGCATAGAGTCAGTATGATCGACAGAAAAGTGAGAGTAATTCCTTCCATTCTACTCCCACAGCATGCATTTATATGGTGCAACATTAATACTATACCATTATAATGAGAATATTTAAAACTCATAAGAACATTTACTATAGTATGAATTTTATACCTCCATAGTGTACTATTGTAAACTAGAGTACTGTACAGACCAGACTCTTTAACATGCAGGCCATGTGCAGGCCGGGCTCAGCTTGAGCTACACAGAGTCGCCGCGAACCCCCCCTCCCCTCCTTCATTCGCGCAGCCYTCTGAACTCACGCAGAAGGGAAATTCCGTATCCACGACAAAGCGCAACATTAATAACGCATATTTTAGATATCTCCTTTACAAACGATCCAGCAGGTGGAGATGTATTAGAGTCGATTACATCAGCCAGGAAAACAACGCATGAGCTGTTCTTTTATTCAGATGAATGCAACACCCATGCACACACACACACACACACACACACACACACACACACACACGCGCGCGGATTGCGAGGAACTCTGTTTATGAGTGTTCCACAAGACGAGCATTTTTAATAAATTTTGACTTAAAAAACGAGCATGTCTTGGTTTACGAGTGCCAAGTTTTCCCCCCCCCCCCTCCCCAGCTTCACACAGAGACACACACACTCTGCTCTACACAAGGTAATGCGCTGGTTCATTTATTTGTTGGAATTTTTAAAAACTTTTTTAAAAGTAAAAGTGCAAGTGAATTTGTTTTATTTTTAATTTATATATTGTCTTAATAATTTTTCTGTATTAATTTTTTTGGGCTGTGGAACGAATTATTTGTGTTTTCATTATTTCTTATGGGAAGGCTTGATTTGGTTTACGAGTGTTTTGGAATACAAGCTTGCTTCCGGAACGAATTATGCTTGTAATCCAAGGTTCCACTGTATATGATAATACTACTGTGGTATTGGTTCAGACATTACTATGGGAGGCACCTATAGGACTTTATAGAGTACCAGGGTATATAGTATGGCACTTCACTGGGTACGATGGTGTGTGCCACAATACTTTCATGAACACCGTGGTACTATTGATTACAAAACTTCAGCAAGTATCTAATATGGCATGTTTATACATAGTGTACTATATTATATACTGGATGTTAATTCATACTCTCGGTATGGTACAGTACAGACAGAACCACATTACTACATTATATGTAATATTACAGTTTTCGAGTTTTGATATACATTACGGTATTTAATTAATGTTACATACCAACAATACAATGATAGAACATCATTCCAAAAATACCTCACTGGTACATAAATATGTAACACCTACACACTACGGGCAATTTGGGAACGCCAGTTAGCCTAATCTGCATGTCCTTGGACTATGGGAGGAATCCCACCAAGCACGGGGAGAACATGCGATCTCCATGCACACAGACTCGAGGCGAGAATCAAACCCTGACCATGGAGGTGCCAGGCGACGGTGCTAAAACTACTAGGCCACCGTGCCACTTTCTTATAAGAATCAGAATTCCAGTAGAATTACCCCTTCAAGATTAGAAATCTGACATCTGATTAATTCTGCACATATTTAGAGAAAAAGCTCTCCTACTATTCCTACAGCGACAACTTAACAATGATTACATTTATAGTCATTAATAAAATGAAATAGTTTGGAAACAAGTTCCTTATTGCAGCTGTAAACAGTCACACCTTCACTTTCCTCTCTCTCAACTTTTTTTTATAAAGTTAATACAATAAAACCCCCTCAAAAACTAAAGTGTGAACACTTTAAATAACGTCACGTTTTAAATTTGTTTTTCATCCATTTATTATTAGCTTTAGGTTATGAATGGCATCTGACGCACCTGTGAGAGCTGTTACTATAGAAACAATAACAATAGAACAACTGCTTTGATTCTTGTGTTATTGGAAGACGAATCAATATTTTCTGACCAGTCAGTTTTGAGAATTCACTTCACGATCCTTTATGCATACTCGGTAGTGACAACATCTCGGGTCGCAAGATTTCTCATTCTGTCACATTCTTTCCCTCTCTTTCCTGTCTGGCATTTCTGTTCCCTGCTGGTGGAGCCACCCCCTCCCAGCTCTGGATCAGGTTAGAGCCACAAGGGAACCCCATGATGTAGTTACACCATGAATATTTGAAATTCATACACAACAAACAACAACGACAAAAAAGAAAAGGGAAATGCCATGCCAGGGGCCAAGTC
Source organism: Clarias batrachus (assembly GCA_003987875.1). NCBI lineage: Eukaryota > Metazoa > Chordata > Actinopteri > Siluriformes > Clariidae > Clarias > Clarias batrachus. Next base: position 27,336 of record QMIH01001141.1, on the reverse strand, counting down.
TGAGAGCAGGAATGAGTCACGGCGCTACAGTATGTGAGCTTTTACAGCGCATGCGGGTGCCGTACGCAGAACAGGTATTACGCGTGTGAGTGATGGGAAGAAAATGGGTTTCTGAGCTCATGACATGTATATGTACATTCAATAGGCAGGTGCATGAGAGAGAGAGAACCGCAGGGAGGGAAAGTTCAGCAGAACAACTGGAGGATAAAAGAGAGATGTGGCGGAGAAAGAAAGAAAGAAAGAAAGAAAGAAAGA
>QMIH01001140.1:172209-190567 GCA_003987875.1 Clarias batrachus | reverse complement strand
AGTACAACTGAGTGTAAACAAGGCGTCAGATACTCAACCTTACAGAATGTGATTTCTGTCTATTAATAAGTGAGACAGAGAGTTCTGCTGTACAGAGAGACACACAGACATGGACGTGGACTTCAACCTCTAATAATAATCAGAATAATCATCATAATCATAATAATAATAATAACTAGAGAGGTACATTTTCTGAATGGAATGATGTCACAGCTGATGTTGGTCTATGAGACTTTTTGGGGAGGCTATTAAATGCCCACCTCTTAGAAAAGTCATAGCACCCCATTGACATCTCATTCATGTGTCTACAGCGAACCGTGCGGGACCAGTGACGCGCCAAACTTTCATACGGAAGAAGAAGAAAAAGAAGAAGAAAAAAGGGAATAATAAGCCTGTGAGATTATAATAGTAGACCACCGCTTCGCAAAGCACTAATAATAATAATAATAATAATAATAATAATAATAATAATAATGTGACTGATTAGATTAAAGCTCAGCAGATTATTATTAGATGTAACATTGTAACTCTTTCTACAGACTCTATAACGGTTACTCTAACGCAGTAGTGTGCGTGTTATGTATATAAACGGTGAACCGTGTGATTAACGCTCCGATTCCGCTCCGCTCCGGGTGTTCGGTGAAGCCCCGCGCGTGCACCCGCCCTCGGTTTAAAGCGGCGGACCGAGAGCGCGCGCAGCTCCGGCGCGTCCCCCTCAGTGCAGTTCGCTCTCACGAGCTCGGCGCGCGCGGTGTGTGTGTGTGTGTGTGTGCGTGCGTGCTCCGGTGCGACCGGGATGGAGCCCGAGCCGCGAGCGCGCTTTGAGCCTCCGGAGTAACATAAGGAAGAAAAAAAAAAGGAAAAAAGGATCTCGGGTGGAAAATATTTTCTACAACACAAGAATAAACTTTTTTTTTTTTTTTTTTGTGGTGGGATTTTGTCGCTGGTGGGGATCAGACCTGTAGCCTGTAGGACACTCGGAGCATGCCTTTCGCTAAGCGGGCGGTGGAGCCGCGGCGGCTGTGCAGGAGCGCGCGGCCGGGGGCGGACCCGGAGGACCTGTGCGCGCTGAGTAACGCGGCTCTGTCCCGCACCGTGCGCCAGCTGTCGGACCTCGCGCGGCACGCTGGCTCGCTCTTTCACGAGCTGGAGCGCGAGCTGGCGGCCACCGACCGGCGGCTGCGGGACCTGCGGGAGAGAGTGCGGCGCGTGGACAGGAGCACCGAGCAGCTGGACCCCAAACTGGAGGCAGTGCGTGAGTGCGGAATTCTTGCTCCTTTCCCTGTGTGTGTGTGTGTGTGTGTGTGTGTGAGACGCGGTTTGCTCCGTGGTAACGGTACTGAAGTTCGCCAAAGTCTTTGCGCACTTGCGTCACGTGTCTTTGTACATCCTGGCACACACGTGAGGCTAAAATATTTACGGTATTCAGTCATATAAACACACTCGTGTATTAGGAGTCAACCTACTGAGTCGATTCTTTCAAGCAACTCTCCAGTCAATAAACCTGCACACACACACACACACACACACTATGGGCAGTTTGTGAACTCCAGTTACCCAAACCTGCATGTCTTTGGACTGTGGGAGGAAACCGGAGTACCCTGAGGAAACCCACCGAGCACACGGAGAACATGCAAACTCCAGGTACACAGACCTGAGGCGGGAATCAAACATGGAACCTGTAGGTGCAAGGTGACGGTGCTAACCACTACACCACCTGTGTGCATGGTCTTTGGTGGGTTTCCTTCAGGTACTCTGGTGTCCTCCCAAAATCCAGAGACAAATTGCCTGTAGTGTGTAAATCAGCATCCAGGGTGTACCCGCCTTGTGCCCTAAGTCTCCTGGGAAAGGCTCCAGGCCCCCGCGACCCTAAATACAGGATAAAGTGGTACAGATGATGAATGAGTCAGTGAGTACAGTTCCTTCTTTACTTATTCTTTCTTCCTATACCTTCAGGACCCTATGTAGGACAACATAGGCTACTTTTAGCTGGCGTAACATGAAACACACACACACACACACACACTGTTATCTATATCAGTCTTACTCAGTGCTGCACCATTACCATTATATCAGCCCAGTGTAGAGGGATCGGCAGAGGGGTGCCAATACTTTGTGCTGACCAGCACATTACAAAAGCGAGCAGTGGTGAGACAGGTGATCATCCTAATCAAACAGACACAGGGTGTGCAAGCAGAATAATATAAAAGGGCTAGTTCTGCTATTGTGGTTATTATGAAAGGGTTTTTTGATGACATCATCATGTTTACACACAACCTGTCAGCTTGTGTTATTTCTTTTTCTTATAAATTCCTCTGATAACACGTATGCGTCCTGTGGAAATACCCATTTAGGAGATATACACACTGTCAGGGCGCGTCTCTTTCTACTTCACTATGTGTGTGTGTGTGTGTGTGTAAGAGAGAGAGGGAGAGAGAGTTTTTAAAGTTATGGTGCTCCATTAGACAAGTGTGTGTGCGCGTCAGCATTGATCTGGAGTGTGTCACACACCAATGATGTGTTTATACACTGCTTCCATCTCTCTCTCTCTTTATCTCTCTCTCTCCATAACACGTTATTACACAATTATACAACATCTGTAACTGCACATTCCCTTTCTTCTCTCTCCTGCCCTCTGTCTCACTTCTTACTTCTCTTTAAATTCCACCATTACATCCATATTCAGTATCTCTCCCTCTCTTTTCTCATTATTTTTCATCTCCCCTCTTAAGTCCCCAAATCATCTTCTCTTTTTTCCCCTCTTATTCCTTTCTTCACATTCACTCTTTCCATCTCTTCTTTCCTTGCTTTCTCTTTCTTATCTCTATGTTTTTCTTTTTTCCCTCCGTGCATCTGTCCTTCTTTTCATTCTCCTCTTTCCCCCATGTTTAGCTCTTTGTCTTTTCTCAGTCTTTTTTTTCCACGTTCCTTTTCTGTCTTTCCCATTCCTGTTATTTTTTTTTTTCTTTTCCCTTTATTTAAAAAAATAGCCCCTCCCCCTCTCCACATTGCCCCGCCCTCCCGAGTGATCACAACATGCCCCCTGGGGCTCAGTGAGGGAGTCTGGGCCTGTAAAAGGTCAGAGGTCAGGGAGCACTGACAAGCTGACGCTGAGCACCTGTGGATGCAGGAATTCCCACAATGCTCAGCTCTTTCAGCTTTCAGGAAGCGCTGATGGGGGGGCGATAATATTATTATTATTATTGTTATGATTATGATTTCGTACAGGAAGTGTTCCATGCACATGTCAGATAGAGGCTCGACTTCCTTCTTTTCGAGTGCTGCCTGTCTCAGACACCTTGTCTGTCAGTGTGTTATCTAGACGTTGGTTTAGGACACGCCCCCCTCCAGTCACAGTTGATTTTATTTTTATTTTTTTCCCTATCAGTCTCCTCAGCAGGCAATGAATTGGGACCCGATGCCATCCTGTCTGTGACTTCTTCCTTATAAGGCAGTGCAGTCTTTATTTCTGTTTCAGCATCGCAACGACACACGACCCACTGCCTTTCTTCTCCCACGTCCTGCATCGTTGGACGGCACTTCGACCAAGTCCTTCCTTTTAAGTAATTATTTTACATGATCTAAGGCACGCAAATACTGGATTGGGACTCGACCTCGTGCTTCTGAGTGCTCCCTAGTGACAGCACATATTTCTGTCTGTTATGTCATCAGGTCAGATTTTATAAATATAGTGAGAGACTGTAATAATAAGATTTTTACATATTTTACTTCTTTCCTTGAGTGGGGGCGAATTTTCACATTTTCCATTCAGTCCTGGAACACGACCTAACTTGTTTCTGCGGCCTTTGATTTTTTTTCCCTTTCACACGGCTCATTAGGATTGGGACACGACCCTGATGCCGTCCATCCTCTGAGCGTGTCCTGATTGTTCCATTTGAAACAAAGCTGTAAATCAGAACACTCTGCTCACGCACTCGCCTTTTATCTCACATGTCCTGATTTTCTGTGTGTGTGTGTGTGTGTGTGTGTGTTTCAGTTTGAACCAGACCCTGTAATTACAGCGAATGAGCAGTCAAAACAAAACCTCACAATTATAGCACACTGTAAAACATTGTGTGTGTGTGTGTGCGCATGTGTGTGTGTGTGCGCATGTGTGTGTGCGTGTTTGCATGTATATGTTTGCTAAACTGCTCTAATTGTTGTGTTAATGCTATTGTGAATGCACCTTCCTCTTTGTTTAACAGTGTCAGGCTTAATGGCACACAGAGCTCATCTCAATCACAATCACTTCTTATGTGTGTGTGTGTGTGTGTGTGTGTTCCAACAATGACTTTCAACTAGGACTGGGATTAGCTTCTGTTACCGTCCTGAAGCTGATTATTCTTCTGAAACAGCACACCTCCAAGTGTTTTAATCACCAATAAGTGCTAATTTTAATTGATTAAAAATGTGTGTGTGTGTGTGTGTGTGTGTGACGTCAGACATGATGCTGACAGAATTAGGCCACTAAATGCTGGAAGCTCTCGCGCTGTATTTAGACCAGACATTTTCACACGAGTCACTGTGTACATGTGCAATCCCTGTGCTGCATGCGTGTGTGTGTATGTGTGTGCGTGTGTGTGTGTGTGTGTGTGCGCGTGTGTGGTGCACGTGTCTGGCTCTGTGCCATAGTCAGAGTGTGTGTTGTTTTGAGGGGGATCTGGAAAAGTTCACCACTTTCTCTTCCTTTTAGGGGTGCGTGCTTTTAACCTCACTCAGGCTCGCGCACACACACACACACACACACCAAAAAATGTGGACGCTAAGCAGTACTTTAGCTATTGACTGAGTCTGACAGCTTAGCCATGCCTTTATATAGACAGTGTACAGGTAGAGTGCTGATAAAAATCAGTCAAAGTGGTTAAAAATAGCAACATTTAGCACAGAAATGTTTTTAAATTCACAGGAAAATACTTCACACGACTAGAATTCCACTGGAATTACGCTTAGCATTAAACACTAGCCACTCTTTTTCTTTTAAGGGTGTGTTTATCGCACTTACACACAAATACACACACGTGCTAGTGTCTGTGTGGAACACTGCTGCCGGGAAACCTGGAAATATGAACGCTAAGCTGGAGCCCCGCTAGTGCCTTACCCTGACTGCTTAGCTAGCTTTTAATTCTATTTTATAGACAAAGTAAAGGGACAGGGACACTGAAAACAAGTCAGAAGTGTTAGAAATATCAACATTTACCTCAGATGTGGTCTTAAATTCACCACATCTGATGATTAGATGAAATTAGAATTGCACTTAGCATTAAACACTGTTAGCTTTAGCAGTGTGACTATCTCACTTACACACACACTAGTGTCTGTGTGGAACACTGTTGCTGGGAAACCTGGAGGTATGGACGCTAAGCTTGATCTCCGCTAATGCTGCAGCCTGACAACTTAGCTAGCTTTTAAAAAATAATTTTTTATAGATGAAGTAAAGGGACACAAAAACGTGTCAGAAGTGTTAGAAATACCAACATTTACCTCAGATGTGGTGGTAAATTCACAAACAAATGCTTAGTACGACTAGAATTATACTGAGCAGTGAACGCTAGGCAAAATATTCCTTTTAGGAGTGTGAGTATCACATGTACAGTACACACACGCTAATGTCTGTGGGAAACGCTGTTGCCAGGCAACCTGGAAATATGGATGTTAAACTGTTGCCCTGCTAGTGACCAGTGGCTGAGAGTGACGGTTTAGCTAGCATTTAAGTTTTATTTATTTATTTTGAATAATTTAAAAGAAGAGTGAAATTCTAAACGAGTCGGAAGAGTTTGCAAGAAAATGGTCCAGACTGTATGGACTATATGTCTGTCAGAACTCACTCTTCCAATTATATCTTTACGTTTCATACATTGAAAGACCAAAACAGTCTCAAAAAAGATTTCTGTCCGTCTGTCCAGCCAGACTTTGTCACATCATCCCACAAAACTGGCTAATCTGAATTTAGTGAAACTTTGCCAGTCCTTTGGTATTTGCCTAACGTTAAACCTACTTTATAAACAACATGTTGAGTAGAAGGGAAGTTATGGTTATTTTATAGCATCTAGCACTATTTTGGACGAATATAGCACTTTTCCCCTCGAGGTGGGCGTGGCCATACGCATCAGTCAACAGAGCCAATCAACACGATAGTTTACTGTAAATACACAAAGTATTCGGAAAACACAGAAATGATTGTCATAGTCACCATTTGTGTTGTCATATAAAAAGAAACTTTTTTTCTTCTGATATTATGAATGTTGTGATTAACACACCAGCAGGAACGTGATGTGGAAATGTCTTTACGAACACGTCGACACGCGACTCGCGTTTGATTACAGCGTTAGCAAAAGGAGCAGGTACGCGGTAATCGCTCCGCACTCTTCCCTCAGTCATGTTATTCTGGCCGATGGTGAAGTGATGCAAAGTGACACAAAGCACACCCCCACACACTCTCTCTGTCTCTCTCTCTCTCTCACATATCTCTATCCCCTGTTGTGGCAGTTGAACATTGTTTGGAGTAAACCTTAAAGCCAAACTCTTTCTGTTTCCCGCTAGCAGTGAGAATCTGATAAGCTCACTAAACGTGAAATCTGAGCTGAGATTAGCATCTGAGTCAGCGCGTGTGTGTGTTTTCACTCACAAACAGATTATTTACACCCTGTAATGAATAGGTAGAATAGATCCGATTTCAGAGAAGAAGAGAGAGAGAGAGAGAGAGAGACCGTCCTGGAGTTCTGTGGATCTGTGCCTTATTTGACTATGATGATGTAATTTATGCAAATGGACGTTCGGGTGTTGGTAATGAGACGGCACCGTGTCACGCGCACCCATGTTCATATGGAGTGCGTCATATGGATAGATCAAGGCCATTCAGCTATTCTCGTTTTAAGACACTGGTCACTTTAATAGGAACACCCATACACCTGACAGCCAATCAGAGAACCGTGCAGCGGCGGTGCAGTGCACAAAATCGTGTAAATACAGATCACTTTGTTTTTACACACCAGACATCAGAATGGAGAAAAGGCTGACGGAGAGGCTCCAGTAACTCAAATAAGCACTTTTTACATCCGTGCTGAGCAGAAACGCAGAACAGTTCTAACCTTGAGGGTGCTGGGCAGAAGAACACATCCACTCGGTCATTAAGTTTAACAAAAGCTGGATTATATTTGATATACGCTGCTATATAGATGTCTGGTATTGAGAGTGTTGGAATGTAAGCAGACCTGTGAATTTGTGTCTGTGTGTATATGTGTGTGTACAGTATGTGTGTGTGTGTGTGTGTGTGTGTGTGTGTGGCTGGATGGCATTCTAGTGTTGAGGGTGGAGCTCATACAGTGAAGCATTTTAGACCTTGAGAAAGTTCATGAACCTTTAAAACTGGTAGGGTGACGCATGTGGATAATAAAGTGGGATTAGTGGTTTTGCGTGTGTGTGTGTGTGTGTGTGTGTGTGTGTGTGTTATTTATGCTCTAAAATAAATGGCATGAAATTTCCCATGGCACGGCTCAGACATTCTCAGACCTTTAACCCTTACAAAGCAGCTCCAGCAGTGAGATGGTGACTGTCTGTTTAATGGGATTTCTAAATAATAATAATAATAATAATAATAATAATTAAAAAAAATTCACATCAGTTTTTTCTCTTTCAGATTCATGTGCATCTACTCAACTCACTCATCATCTATACCGCTTTATCCTGTATATCTGGGGGGGGGGGTCATGCAGAGCTTATCCCAGGAGAGATTAACCTAACCTACATGTCTTTGGACTGTGGGAGGAAACCCACCAAGCACGGGGAGAACATGCGAACTCCATGCACACAGAGAGGGGAATCGAACCCAGACCCTGRAGGTGCAAGGCGACAGTAGATTGTGATTATTTTTAGCATGTCAAGCTCTAGGCTGTTGTGAAGTTAACACAGAAACACACACACACACACACTGCTTTCGTCCATTTTCAGCAGGTAATGTAGACACATGCACACGCCAGTCTTCACCGATGAGCTGTGTGCTGTACCCGAGCACTCGCAGATGAATGGACGGGTCACTAGAGCCTCTGTAGGCGTGTCTAAGAACAGTTTAAAATTTCTTCCTACTTGATGTTTAACGGCGGTTGGGATCCAGTAGGTTACATTACCGCCAGCTGTACTGTACGTCTCATTCTCTTCATCCTCACGGCCTCTTAAAGCCAAGTTTCCAGACAAAAAAAAAAGTCTAATGCTTCCTCTTCATCTGCGTTTATTCAGCATTTCCACACACTCTGTCTTCTCTACATGTGCCACTCCACGTCTTTGGTTGGAGTCCTGTAAGTTGCATCAGCGCCACCTATAGGTCTCTCTGCTCTCAGCTCCCCTGTCCAGTCTTACACCATGAACACCATTAAATGCTTCCTTCCCTGATCAGTGACTCCCCATTCTAACAGACTTTACCAACATGACCTTCTACTCGCCCTGATCCCTGATTCTGGATTCTGGATTCTGGATGAAGAACAGGTTTTATTCGCTCATCTCTGACTTCTGGTTCCAGAATTTGTCCAATCAGACAAGTCTCCTGCGTCACAGTGAGGACGTTTAAGGTGTCTGACTTTGGAAATCACTTTAACACATTAAACACTTTGCATTCATTGTAAGTTGTAGAAAATTGGTTTAAATTTGCTCATTAATTGAAATTAGCGCTGAACGATTTGATCAACAAGCTGACATTGCGATTACTTTGACACGTCTCGTGATTGTGATTTAAACTGTGATACTTCACTGTTAAACGCACCATTCTATATTAAAATGTGTTTATCTAAGTTAACAGCACAAATGATCTCATTAAGAGGATGTTGTACGATATTTATCAGAACCTCAAAATAAAACAATACTTAAATTATTGACGGACTCGACATAAACTCTCGACTATTCGCACGTCAGCTGTGATTAATGAAAGGCTTTTGCAGGTAAATAATTGCACGTGCCCGGTTTGCTTGTTAGATTCTTAGGCTTACAAATTGTGCAGCATTATGTCACATATACATTTCCATAAAACTACTCATCCCAGTGATATCTCAGAAATATGCATAATTTATTACAGAATCCATATTACATCATCATATGATTGAGAAACCTAGCAACTAAAAATAGAGATAAAGCGGTAAGGAATTTGACTGACAAATCATGTGTGTGTGTGTGTGTGTGTGTGTGTGGAGATGTCTTCTATGAGCACTGTACCTTGAAAAAAAAAAAAAAAAACCCACTAAGGATTGATTTCGTCAGAAAGGCATCAAAGGCATTCCTTTACTCATAAACCATTTTTGGATGAGCCCATTCCCATCCCCACACACACACACACACACACACACACACACAGACAGAAGCAGCCATACGCTGTGCTTTCTGGTGTCCTGTGGTTGTGGACGAGCTCCACCGCGTGTGTTTATGACTCCGCAGTGATAATGACGATAATAATGATAATAGCGCCACTTAGCTCTTCTCTCCTCTGTCATTTGGCGCGCAGGTAGAAGGTTGTGTGAGGCCAGTAATTTGGTCCGTATGAGAAACAGAGGGGGGGAGAGAGAGTGTGAGTGCGTGAGTGTGTGTGTGTGTGTGTGTTGTAAATACAGTGTGTGTAATCACAGAGTGCTTTGTAGTAGTTGCCAGACTCCTGCAAAACGTCTAAAGCAGATTGCAGCCATAAACACCCCATACAAACCAGACTGACCTCTGCACTGCTGGATATTAACCACCTGATCTGTGTGTGTGTGTATGTGAGGGTGTGTGTGTATTTGGCAACAACAATGAAAGAGGTCAGAGAGAAAACAATTTACATCATTATTTTTCACTGGGCAGAAAGTTCCTATTAAAGCCCCACACACACACACACACACACACACACACACACACACACACACACACTATTTGAAAATGAGCCAAGGAACTTTATTGTCCATACTTCTTTATATCACACACACGTCATTATGATAACACAGATACTTAAATCCTTTCTTGATATACAGTTATAAAAATGAAATGTGGCGCTCAGCCAATCAGAGACTCCCATCAGGACACTCGACCAATCACAGAGCTCCATGAAAACTATGGGCCAATCACAGAGCCCCCTCAGGACACTGGACCAATAAGTGGCGGCAAAAACAAAGCTTAAATTTGCTGCCGTGATAAAGGCAGCAGTCAAAACATAACTGCTAATAGATCCTAAACAAACAAACAAACAAACAAACAAATAAATAAATGTAGAAGAGAATGTTGGGAAAATGCTTGGTAATTTGTTGTTAACACCGAGCGAGCGGCGATTTGTTGGAGACGTCCCGTCCGGCCGGCATCTCACTGCAGGAACCAGCGAAGTTCTCACCCTTATATCCACCAGCATATGGAAAAATGAGATGAATCAAGTTTAAAAAAACACCAGCGGCCCTTAAACCAGACCACCAAACTGGCAGCGTCGATCATTAAACACGTCCAGGAAAGGAAAATTCTCAGCGGAGAGTGAGCGATGTGGAGAGAGAGGACGACGCCACAAAAGCCGGAGAAGCGACTTGGCAGCGCTGAGAGCGAGTGGAAGTGGAAGATGAAACAGATTTTTCCTCGATTCGCCAGAAACCCAATAAGAGCCGCATTCTTTCGGGGTGAATAACGCATTCCGTGTTCGCCGATTCCGATGGAGCGGACGCTACGCCCCGGGACGCCGCACGTCCCCGCGCTGTCTCTCAGCTCTGCGGACGCACGCAGACAGCGAGGACCGACGTGAGACTGCACAGGTTTATCGATGAGACGTTTGCTCTTCGTGGAACAGAAAGACAAAAGTATTGGCACCCCACACTTCTTCTACCATGCCTGTGCAAGCAAAAGGGCAGGAAACACTCAAACTCAAACTGAGTCCCGAGCGCCGCTGTCTTCTATTCGCCTTTCATTACTCACACAAACTTATCTTTGTTTTATTTGTCCTTTGTGGTTTATTTCCTGCCTCTTTTTATTCTTTTTAACTACCTGCTTTTATTTCCTGCCTTGACTTACGTATGTTTATTGCCGCTTTGTTACTTAAATTTCGCAGGACTTCTACTGTAATGTGGCAATAAATCTGCTTTATCTAAATGATGACGGAGACACTAATAAAGTGTTACTCATGAACCAAAGTGAGAGATAAGGACGTACAGCGAGACAGATGAGAAACAGAATAGAGCAAGAGAAGAGAGAGAGAGAGAGAGAGAGAGAGAGTATTCGGGGGCGAGACGGAGGATGTGTGTGTGTGTGTGTGTGTGTGTGTGTGTGTGTGTATCTGGGTTGTGTTTGTGAATGAAGCTGGCTGCCTGCTCGTCTGGACCACAGTCGCATTCCTGCTCTCTTCCTCTCTCGCTCTTACACACATACACACAGAGAACAGCCCTGACGTTTCCTTTATCACCTTTTGGCGAGTGTGTGTGGAATCTTGTGGGAAGTCATCCTGATTTGAACTTCCCAGACCCAGTTTATGTCCAGGTCTGACGCCTGGCTGCGTGTCCGATCTCACCTGGAATCTGTGTAGCAGCTGCTGCAGTAATAATCAAGACTGTACTTTAGTTTTTTCTGAGGCTGAGCCGTTCGACCCCGGAGTTAAGTCCAGTTGATGAAGTGTGAGCACTGCTTCTGATCCCGGGAGCGTTCCAGAGATCCAGAGAAATACTGGTCTGGGGTCTCGCTGTAACCGGGACGGATCCCGTCAGGTGTGCTGAGTCATGTGATTGGACCGATGTATCATGTGACTTCTGGCTTCGTGATGCTGCAAAGGTTTAGGTACTGCTTCGTTCTTTTATACAAGAGCGGCTTCATATTGCCAGTGTATCACTGACACTGAACACTGCGTCCAGGAAGCGTTCTTCGTTCCTGCTTGAGTGCTGGAGCAGAGTAATAAGACTAAGCAGCTAACAGATAAACTCTTTCATGCATGAATTATGACACCATGACGTCATTTAAAACTCTTTCAGGAAGTTCTTCACAGGTGGACTTCACACACTGCAGTCACCTGCTGATACAATGAGACATTAAATCTTTAGAAAAATAAAAGGTTCAAGGTCTTATTGAAAAAGTTGAGTTAGAACTCGAAAGCTTTATAGCTTAGCTTTATTTAACAGCTTTTGATTAATGTAACGCCATAAAAATGAGTTTCTGTTGCAGCACGCGGAAGCTCGTGCACTCGGCATAGAATTGGTCAAAAAAGTCTGATCGGTCGTGTAAAGTAATTCCAGTCACCATTTCTACTATAAATATAATAAATCATTTAGATGGATTTTGGAGTCGTGGTTGCGAGACGTGAATCCCCTCTCGAAAGAATCGCGATTCATAACTCAGTCATTTTCCCCCATCTCTATGAGAGCAGCCCTATTTCTTAGAGATTTCATCTGTAAGAAACAGGGCTGCTCTGATCGATCGGTCGCCGATCATAATCGGCCGATAATTGCTTTGGGAAGTTTGATCGGCAGTCTCTATAAGAGGCGATATACAAAAGCCGATCGGATGACGCAGATCTCGCGGGACTCGCACTGCTGAAATGGCTTCACCGCTCTGGCAATTCTACGTGTTGTGTGAAAAAGGAACACGAGCAGATTTCAAAGTTGGCTAGCGCTAAGAGAGCGGGAGAGCTCAGTAACTCGCGCGCCGCCGCTCACTCAGCTGCCCCGATCTCACCTACGCGGTTTCGCGCGGTGGCCGTAAGTATTCATCATGATTCACCGCGAGTTTGTGATTACGTTTCCATCTTTCCACGTGAAAAATTTAGTTTTAAAAAATATTTATTTAATATTTATTTAATGTTAAAAAATTTTTAAAACATGTTTTGAAACATGAAAAATTACACATGTTTAAGAAAAAAAAACGTTTAATTTTTTTGCCGGACCTTGCAGAACTTCCGGGGACTCGCGTCCTACTTGTCTGTTATTTTATTTTATACGATCTACAGCAAAGTTGTATTTGTTGCATCCCAATTACTAACCAAGCACAGGCTGCTATGTTTTAAGTTGACGTGTTGCACATGTTACTTGCCAATAAATACAGTTGTCAATTCATGATATTCCTCTTCTTATAATTTCAATACTTTTTTTACGTTGTTGTTGGATATAGTTTAATAAATAATGCTATATGATAAGGCTTCGAGTAGAGTCTGTAATCGGTGATCGCTATCTGTATCGGCCCCAAAAATCCTGATTGGAGCACGCCTAGTAAGAAATGATAGCTATGGTTTCTTCAGTGAAAGTGGCTCTTATAACAGTTTGTTAAATTTATATACTAAAAAAAGTCATCAGTGCAGCCGAGGCCCAATGCCAGAAGACACTGTACACAGGTGTGCTCGGTCTTTGTGTCTATGCTCTGTGCATGAAATCGATTGGAATTCTTCAGGCTCTACTGCAATGTGAAGGGTTTTCTCAAAAGTATCTGATTTTGGGGAAATGATCAGCATTTTCTAGCTCCTGACTGGCATGGCATTCGCTATCAAACCAACATGAAGACCTTCCCCACAAAGGACCGGTGCATTCTTGATCTCTGGGTATGTGAGGAATGACTTGAACATATTTCATCTCGATTTCCTCTGATGTAAAGGCCAGCTTATCTTTTCCCTTTTGTGGCTCATACACGTTTGTGTTGTTTCATCTATCAGATCTGCGTGCAGTAAATGCATGAAGTAGCTTCAGCCACTCTGTCACTATCACACAGTCAAACTAATCTGCACAAGATATTGTTTTTACAGTAAATACCTTGCAAGGTACACAATAGGAACATAAGTAAACTCATTTATAACCAAAAAAAAAAATACTGGAAACAAAATATTGTTAAAACAAAAAAGTAGCACAAATGGTTTGACTTCTAGCTGAAATACGGCAGGTGATGAACAATGTCCAGTTTAGTTTGCACACACTTAACTGCAATTTACTCCTTACGTTAAATCAAATATTAAAATACAACAAACGCTATAAAATAGCACTATAAATAATATTATTTCTTAAAAATGATGCCATCATAATAGAATTTAAATGGTTGAAATGCCCGATTGAAATGAATCTTAGTTGCAGTTACACCTGCTAGCCACTAGGTAGAAACAAATCTGTCAGTGGTAGTGATCACCATGCGTGAAAGGGAGCGCACAGACCACGAGACAGGGTTTACGAGGAATTCCTGAATGTGAATGCAAACCTGTCATTATAAGCCCCGCCCCCAAACGAGCCCAGACTCAGACTTGATGTGGATGTAGCGTGAAAATTATACTCAAACTGAGCATCCTGACTGAGATAAAGTTAGTTAAATCTCTGTACAGCGGGTGATGGTGGTGGGGCAGCCGCAGACTTCCAAACAAACAGCGGTTTCCAGTTTAGTGTCGCTAGATCACAGGCGATTCTATAGACGAGTGATTCGAGGTTGATGAAAAATAAACCAACCGATTTTGGAACAGAGCGCGTACACGGTATGTCCACTAGGGGCGCTAAACCTGAACGTCAATTTATTGGCTGCTTGTGTAAATGTTACGTTAATGAGTATTGTCTTGCGCGGATATTAAAAAGCTCTTACGATCCCACAGGCGGCCATGTTGGATTTGTTTGGTGGTCCATGCGTATCTGTTTCTACAATATTCAGGTAGACCAACCTGTGATCAAATTATTTATTAGTATGAATCGTAAATTTTAATCAGAGTTACTGGATATCTAAAATTGAACACGAACTAATTTCACAACCAAAAAACATTTCCTGTCGACTGAACACAACGGCAGAGCGTAAAAACAAGAAATTGCTCTGAAATTCAGCAACAACAAACTGGTTGAAGAGAACTTGTGTTGTAGCATGTTGTGCCGCTTTATTGTGACAAATCATCACTAAGGCACTGAACTGGAATGAAATGGGTTTAAAATAATAATATGAGGCATCATGACATCAAGGCAGCGCAGCAAGGTCTTGGGAAATAAGCAGTGGATCAAAGAAGCCTAAAAGTAACTTGCTTCAAGACACACACACACACACACACACACACACATACATACATAAATACACAATCAAGAAGCCTGTTCAGTGTGTATGGGGACTTCCCACGACATCCGAGACACATCCTGATATTTCCAAGAAACCATGATACAAAGCTGGGAATTGTGTGTTATCACAGTGTGTGGAGTTACATACATACAGACATCTGTACTCACACACCCACCCTGCGGAGGGCAAAACGAGGACCACGGAGAGAAAGGAACATAAAACTTCAACCTCAACCTCATTTCTTCTTCTGTCTCCTTTCATTCTTGTATTCTCGGTCATTAATGCTCCATTAGAGTTCTGAAATGTGGCTTTATTCTACTCTGGGGAGCGTATAATATCTCAGGTCTTGTAGACACACACACAGACACACACACACACACACACACACACACAACATACTGGAAGTTCCAGTGGAGTTGTAACGGAAGAACTCGACACACTTCAGAGGCTCTGTAAGCTTTTAAGAACTGAAAGGAAGCATTGTCATGTTACGAGCCGCAGAGCAGGATGTTGTGTTCTGTACCGCTCACACTCCCGTATGTTTCGCTCAGTGTCCCGTAAAAAAGCCCATGTGCTAGTAGTGTTACCGATTAGGGTTGCATGTGTGGAACGAAAAGAATTGTGACATTGCCAATTATTTTGACACGTACATAACTATTCAATGTCGCGTTTAGTATTTTAGCATCTTTATAGAGGCTAGTAGCTAACAACGATATGTGTATCGTTAACAGGATGTCTGACAATTTAGTTCCTTGAAAAAATCTTTACGTAATTTTTTTCTGATGGAATAAATTGTAGCTTTTTGCAACTAAATAATTACACGAGTCTGTATCACAAATTTTTTTATGTAATTCATTGGGTAGCACAATTAAAGAATATTTTGTCCTTATGGTGGCGTAAGGGTTAGCATTGTCGACTTGGATCGCCAGGGTTGAGGGTTTGACTACCTCTTCAGATCTGTGTGCATGGAGTTCGCATGTTCTTCTCCCACAGTCCAAAGACATGCGGAGTGGACTAATTGACGTTCCCAAATTGCTCATAGTGTTTAAATGAGTGTGTGTGTGAGTGTGTGTGGATTGGACCTCAATGTAGGATAAGCACTATAGAGAAAGAATGAATGAATGAACGTCATTATTAGACTCATTAGGGTTAACCTGAATATCTTCATGATGCTGTATCTCTGTGCTGAATCATTTTATATTGTAATTCTGTTAGAATCATAAAAATATAAATATCCTGTTCAATATATATATATATATATATATACCGGTTTCAAAGAATCAGTCTGGGAGCACGATGATAGAAAATATGTCTGTCCTGATGGTGAACAATCCTAATTTTGTCAAATCCTCAACGAGACAGAGCTCACAATCCAAAACAACTCTGAGACTAAATGGCATCCATTCAATCGCGCAGTAAACAGCATTGTCCTCTTACCGGTCTGCCTTAAAATGAGGTTAGCCTACCCCACTGCATCAATTACGAGTATAATGAGGAACACCAAACCTTTGTGTTTTTTCATGCTTTACATTGCGTATTTGTATAAAAAAATGTTTAAGACTCATTTTGTCGTACTTACGAACAAATCGGACTTACGAATGTACTCCTGGAGCGGAATGTGTTCGCAAGTCTGGGACGTACTGTACTTCGTTTAATTTAGCTAGATAATGATTTAACTAGCATTTTGTTACAATGCTAATTATACTCAGTTAACATTGAAACCTAGCTAATAGCTAATAACTCCATACCACACTTGTAGCAATAAAATGACCCGTTAAAGTTATTTATATAGATAAATATATTCATCTCAATAGCTAGCAAAAACGATGCGAAATCATAGCTAAACCCACATATCAAAACAGCTAGCCAGCTTGCTAATAAGCACCTATCATGCTTTAAAATCAAGTGTCAATTAAGCTAGCTGGTTCATCCATTGTAACCCTGAGCGGTGTGAGTGAGTGTGTCAGAGGCTAGTGCAGAGATTAGCATGGCGTCCTGTGAGGTCGCGCCAACGTGTCGAGTTTTCTGTGGTTTTATTGTGAACATAGAGCCAGCGTTTAAAGGCAGTTGGTGGTCAGATTGATTGATTTAGCAGATTCAGAAGTGATGTCAGCTGAAAGACACGCTGCCGCGAGACCACCGGTGAGGACGTGAGCGAGCGAGAGCTGGCGGCACTTAGGATTTCCCCTCATAGACGAGCTGGCAGGAGGAACAAGTCTAAAGGCTCCAGAAAGAATCAGAGCTGATCAGCGCTGTGCGTTCAGCACGCTCTCATGTGCATCATTGTTTTTTATAATAGTAAACACATCCTGAAAAAGTACAGCTACCGCAGTTGGGTAATTAGCTAGTTATTTAGCAGTTCGTTAGACAAATGATGTCACAATCTAATTTACATATAATTGAACTATTTTAATTCTTTCCCTGTTAAAAATGTTTTGTTCAATGATTGGTCAGGAACAACAGTGGGCAGTGATTGGTAGTCTGTAGTTATGGTGCTCGATAAACACTGATTGGTTACTGTTGGCCAGCCCGTGGACACGCCCCTTTCCTGACTTCCTGTTTCAGAATGAAATGCATCATCATGCAGAATCCCGTCATGGCATCATTACGATATAACCACAGACACCTGGTAAAACTAAAATGTGTGTGTGTGTGTGTGTGTCTGTGTCCTAAACTTTTGCTTGACCCTTTCATTGGAAAACCCCAACAAATTCCTTTGGTGAAAAGTGCGCTGTGTTTAGCACCCAGGCTGGAAGTCTTCAGTACACACTTATATACGCATGTTCAACACACACACACACACACACACACACACACACACACATACACAAGCTTCACCCTTCAGTGCTGTCCGTGATCGTTTTTTACAAGCTAGGCGAGTCTTTCTTGTGGTTTTTTTTGCTACTTTTGTTTTCAGGCTTAAATATTGTTCTTGGAAAAAGCAGGGACCTGCTGACTCACTTTCGGGAATCAGTGTGTGTGAGAGTGTGTGTGTGTTTGTGTGTGAATGAGTGAATGAGTGGGTGTGTTACGTCATAGGACCGAGGGTCATGAAGTCATTACTAGAACCAAATCCAAGTTCTCTCAGGAGCAGTGTTTTTGTTTTTGTGTGTGTGTATATTTGTGTGTGTGTGTGTGTGTATATTTCTGTGTGTGTCTGGGCCACTCTTGGTCTAGCCAGGATGGAAAGTACCCACAATGGGTGTGAGTGTGTGTGTCATAATATTGTTATGTTTTAGTGTGGATTTAGGTGAAGCTTTTGGACAGATCGGGAGACAGGAAGATGGAAGTGTGTGTGTGTGTGTGTGTGTGTGTGTGTGTGAGAGAGAGAGAGAGAGAGAGAGAGAGAGGGATATGTGGTATGCGGTTGTGTAAGTGTAATTGA
>QMIH01001140.1:123067-153271 GCA_003987875.1 Clarias batrachus | reverse complement strand
GTGTGTGTGTGTGTGTGTATGGGGTTTATCAGAATGCTGTGCTGATTAAAGCAAACAGACTCATGGGCTAAATTTTCATCAGGATGCGAGAGGGGACAAACAACTCTCACACACACACACACACACACACACACACACGCACACACACACACACACAGAGTACATACACAATCATCGTCACCATGCTTTCTTTATAAGGTCACACCTTCATTGGAACTGGCACAGTGACACACATATACACACACACACAGACACACACACACACACACACTTGTGTTTTAGCTGGGGTTTTATTTAACAATATCTCTCTCTCTCTCTGCAGCTGTATCGAGTCTGGATGTTGAGAGTAAACTCAGTGAACATTTCCAGTCTGCATGGCAGCTCCACAGAAATGTCTTCGTCCCATCGAGTCGGCCGCCATGTGTTGAGGAGCTTCACCTCCACGCCAAACAGAGCCTGAGCGCGCTACACCGAGGTCTGAGCACTCACCAATAATTAATCAATAACTAGCCAATAATTAACCAATCATCAATAACTAATCACTTAACAATAACTAATCAATAACTAACCAACCATCAATAATTAATCAATTTTCAATCATGAATCAATCATCAATAACTAACAAATAACTAACCAATCCTCAATAACTAACCAATCATCAATAATTAACCAATTATCAATAACTAATCAATTTTCAATCACTAATCAATCATCAATAATTAAGTAATAAGCATTTCACTGCATATTGTACTGTGTATGATTGTGTATGTGACAAATAAAATTTGAATTTGAATTTGAATAACTAAGCAATCATCACTAACTAAGCAGTCACCAATAATGAATCAATAACTAATCAGCAACAAAAAAATCAATAAGCAAAAGATGAGAAAAAAATAGATTAGATTAGATAATTAGTGACTAACCATTTACGAATAACTAATCCATAAGTAATTAATCATTAATAACTCATTAATAATAATTTCTAACCTGTAGTCATTAATAATCTCATGATTAGTGACAGAAGCTGAACAGTGATGACACTCTGAATTATTATTATTATTATTATTATTATTATTATTATTATTATTATTAACAATAAACAGTGCAGTTGTTGTGTCTTGGCGTTAGCTCCCATTGTGAAACAATGTCCATACTGCCCTCTAGTGGAGATGATGGCAAAACACAGATTCTCTCCCCTTAATTCTTCCACGTTTTTGTGTGTGTGTGTGTGTGTGTGTGTCTGTGTGTGTGTGTGTGTGTGTGTTACAGATCAGCAGCAGAGACAGGAAGTCAGTGAACGAGAGCGGAGGGTGACCATCTTGATAGCCCCGCCCACACCCATTTCCCCCTCCCACCATACACTCCACACGGTAATCACTAATCACACACCTCTGTGTCTGTCTGTCTGTCTGTCACCTCTTTCTATTTTTTTAAGGGTGAGGTTGTGATGAACAAAATGTGTCTACACACACACACACACACACACACACTGCCTCCTGCTTCTCAGAGCTTTACTCTGATTAGTGTTGCTGTCCGTGTGGGACAGGTTTATGTCTACTTTGTGTTGTTGTTTGTTGTTATTGTTTGTTGTTTGTTGTGTGATTAGTTTTTTTTTGTTTTGTTTTGTTGTAGTTTGAAAGCGTTCGATCCTCTTCCCCTACTGAATGTTGCCACTTCTCTCGCCGGAGCAGACAGGTACAGCATCAAGGAACTCAGACTTCAGCAAGTTGCAATAAGCCCTAACCCCTAACCCCTAAGCCCTAAGCCCTAACCCCTAAGCCCTAAGCCTTTAGCCCATAGCTCATTGAAAAACTGCAGCTTGAACCCAAACCTCTAATTGATACCCCTTGACCCCCTACCCACTATTCCCTTAACCTCTAATCCCTTACAATGAATCCCTAATCACTAACCACTAGACCCCTATCTATAACCCATCTAGATAGTTTCCTAATCACTAGTCATGACTATAACAGCTCTGAATCTCTAATCCCAATCATGAAACACACGCTCCTAATCAACCACCGCTGGTTACAAACTCCTAATCATAACCTCTAACCCTAATCACTACCCCGTAACCTCTAACCTTAATCACTACTTAATTATCCATCGTTCTTCACCACCTTTAACCTCCTTCTACACCTGCACACACATCGAGCATTTTCATTCTTTAGATTTTTTTGGTGGAGCCATGAACACTGTTTATTGTTGCACAAACACACACACACACACACACCCTACAGAAGATGACAGGGTTTCAAGGTGGATACTAGTGTGTGTGTGTGTGTGTGTGTGAAGGGAAGGCTGCAGCTCAGAGCCAACACACACTCCTGACCGTGTAGAGAGAAACGCTGACTCACTCTGACCTCACATCGTCTCCTCGAGCTCTCAACTTCAGCCCTGATCTCATCTTCACCAAGTTTCTCTTAACTGTATTTAGTTTGGGAATTCTCCCTTTACTGCATTACTCTCTCTCTCTCTCTCTCTGTCTCTCTCTCTGTCTCTCTCTCTGTCTCTCTCTCTCTCTCTGTCTCTCTCTCTGTCTCTCTCTCTGTCTCTCTCTCTGTCTCTCTCTCTCTCTGTCTCTCTCTCTGTCTCTCTCTCTGTCTCTCTCTCTCTCTGTCTCTCTCTCTGTCTTTGTCTCTCTCTCTCTCTCTCTAATTGTCTCTCTGTCTGTCTTTCTCTGTCTCTCTCTAGCCCCTTCAGTGAGAGAATACTGCACCTTTAGCGTTCTGTATGAAATGAACATTGGTGGAATTGTTGTTCCCGAGTCTTTCAGTAGATCAGATCTCTGATACTTCATATGGAGTAGATCAGACCACTACTAAAAAGCACCAGATCATCTAAAGAAATTGAAGGAAAGAATTTAGTTTTAAAAAATAACGTCCATGGAAGAGTTCCCAGTTGAAAGCCACCGCTGATTAAAAAGACTCGTCTCACAAAAGCATCTCGATTATCCTGAGACTTTTGGGCGAATATTCTGAGACTGATGAAAAAAAAGTTCAACTTTTTGGAATGTGTGTGTCCCGTTACGTCTGGCGTAAAACTAACACAGTGTTTCATAAAAATAACATCAACCTGACGGTCACACATGGTGGTGGTGTGTGATGGTCTGGGAAATCCTGAATAATCGACTATCAGTCCGTGACCTGAAGCTGAAGTGCACTTGGGTTATGCAGCAGGACAGCAACCCGAAACACACCAGCAAGTCCTCCTCTGAATGGCTTAAAAAAAACTAAATGAAGGTTTTGGAGTGGCCGAGTCAACGTCTGGATTTGAGATCCTTAAACAGGCCGTTCATGCTTGAAAACCCTCCAATGTGGCTAAATTAAATCAATTCCGCAGAGCAGAGCGGGCCAAAATTCCTCCACAGTGATGTGAAAGACTCGCTGCCAGTTATCACAAACACTTGATTGCAGTCGTTGCCGCCAAGAGTAGTTCAAAGAGTTATTAGGGTTAGAGGAACAACTTTCCACAGTCAGACAGGACAGGTTCTTCTCTTAATAAATAAAATCATCACTTAAAAACTACATGTTTTGCATTTATTCGGGTTATCTTTGTGAAATGTTAAAATGTGTTTGATCATCTAAATCATTTAAGTGGGACAAATATGCAAAAAATATATTTATAAAAAACACTAAATGAGCAAATACTTTTTCACGGCAGAGTATAATAGATGAGACCAAAGATATCGTAGAGTCCACACTGTGTGAACAGCAGGGAGAGTGCAGGAGTCAGGGTCTTATTATTAACTCACACACACACACACACACACACTGTCCCAGTGATCCCTGTCTTTGCTTTGATTTTTTGATCGCCTCTCATGACACACACATTCCCTCTCTCTTTGGGAGAAGTTTCCATGGTAACCCCCCTGCTTTGTGAACCCCATTGATTGTGAGGCCTCGCCTGAGTTTGACCCCTGTTTAGGGTGTGTGTGTGTGTGTGTGTGTGTGTGCATTATGTATATACGGGAAGCTGACACTCTCAGAACTCTCAGTAAGCTGCTGCGCTGTACACACTGGGGTAAGTGTTTACTTTAACTTCATACTGAATAACTTAGAGAGGATGAGGAAACAAACACACTTACACACACACACACACACACTTACACACACTTTTTTGTCTTCTTTTGCTTTTCTGTGGAGTGCCGATGCATTACTAACACCCTGATCCTGATTTACACCATCTCTCTCTGTCTCTCTCTCTCTGTCTCTCTCTTTCTGTCTCTCTCTGTCTCTCTCTTTCTGTCTCTCTCTGTCTCTCTCTCTGTCTCTCTCTCTCTGTCTCTCTCTCTCTGTCTCTCTCTGTCGTATCCACGCTCACTGTGTTTTTCCTCTCGGCTGCAGGTGGACTCAGACCCTGATTCCGTGTCTTTAGGAAATAGATCCCGGTTCCCTGTTCCCAACGTTCCGTCTCCGTTGGACACTCAGACTAACTGGAGCGTGGCGCTGCCCTTACCCACGCCCGAGGACAGGATGAAGAGCCAGTCTCAGGCTGTGGTGTCCTGCCTGGTGCCCATCGACGTCACGGGTAAGAACCAGGAAAGGGTTTTAAACCGGTCTAAACCGGAAGCAGATACGGATCCTGGCAGCGTGTGTGTGAACTCTCGTGATTTCTTAGCTACGCTAGACCAGTTGTTTTGAGCTAATCCATTTCCTCATGCTAGTTCTGTGCAGAGTTTTGCCTCATCACGATCTCAGATGACATGATTATGAATTCTCAGTGTGAGATGGAGGTGACGAGTGTGTGTGTGTGTGTGTGTGTGTTTGTGTATGAATTCCAAAACAGCTTGCTTAGTGAAATTCCTGTGAGGATGAGATTTAAACTGCTGTTGATCCAGACGCCGCGCAGTGTTTCTGTGTATGGCGCTAAAGGAGCTACTAGTTTTGATCAGGTTTTAGCTGAACGGAGGACTGTGCCACACACCGGGGACGTCGCTTCCACGGAGAGATTTCATCCTCCAAATTCTGACTGCGGATTTTAAACCATCTGTGCGTGTTTTAATCTTTAGCCATGACGGAAAACCAGCATTCCTGACCTCGCCGTCTCACGGCTGGGAATCGGATCGTCTGATGAGGACAAACGGAGTTAGTAACTGTCCTAAACAATAATGACGATACTTCTTAAAGCGCACCGCGAAATCACTTCTCAGGATGTCTATGCGATTAACACGTGATTAACGTTTCTTCAACATGTTAGCAAAGCGCTCAGTTCATCTGACCTCATGTCAGGACTTGGTAATGTCATAAAAATACGGTATCATCATTCCCTCATACACAACTTATGCATCGCTTTCTGAACAAATTCTCAACAATACACCAGTGTCCCAATAAAAAAAAAATATATATATATACTATTATAGTTAAAGCCTGATTTTAGTCATTTTAGTTTAAACAATCAAATGCTCATAGCAAAAAAAGCTAATAAAGGAGAATATTTTTTTACATTTTACATTTAAAAAACAAAAGAAGGAAAAATTTTACACAATCCAAGCTGCTTCTAGTGAGTTCAGTCTGTAATTATTTATTTTAAAAAAATCTAATATCACAATATCCCAGATATTTCAGATTTGTATCATGATACTTTAGGTATCGTAACATAAAATATCATGATATCAACATATCTTCAAATCACCCAGCGCTAATTAGGTAAACTGTCTAATTGTCATTTTTTGCACCCGTATGTCAGTCAGCATGTGAAAAACTTCCAAACATTATTATAGGATTTCAATCTATTCATTAAAGACTATTTGTTTATGTCTCCTTCTCAGGTTCCCCTAGTCACATGACCAAGTATGTAAATATTATTATAAGCTCTAGTGATGTGACAAAATGTTTCAATATTATAATGAGTGCTAGTCATGTGATCAAGCATGTCAGTATTTTAATGAGCCCTAATCATTTATTCATATATTTTCAGTGGATTTGTCATGTTCTACAAATTGTTCTAACTAAATAAATATTGAAATACAGTGGAACCTTGGATTACGAGCATAATTCGTTCAGGAAGTGGGCTCGTATTCCAAAACACTCGTAAACCAAATCATCATTTAACATAAGAAATAATGAAAGCTCAAATTATTCGTTCCACAGCCCCAAAAAATAAATACATAAAAATAATTAATACAATCTATAAAATGAAAATAAAACAAAATCTGCACTTTACCTTTAAAAAAAGTACAAATAAATCCTGACAGAAAAGTGTTTCCGTTGGTGTGCGCAGGCGCCGTGTGTGTGTTTGTGTGTGTGTGTGTGTGTGTGTGTGTGGAATTAGCCCCTTACTCGGCGCTCGTAAACTAATACTTGCTCGGTTTCTGAAAAAAAATATTAATTATTAATAATATAATTATATTATATAATATTTAATATTATTAAATATTAATTATAAAATTATTTAAAATCTTCAATTTATTTGCTCAGTTTGCGGAACACTCGTAAACCACGTTACTCGCAATCCGAGGTTCCACTGTAGTTATTTAAACATTCCGCCATTAAAATTTATTGTGATGATCTGAGGTGAAATATAAGCTGAATACATTGTTCAAATAATCAGATCTCTGTTTAATAACCTGTTTAATTCCGCTGGAAGTTTCACGCGGCAGTCAAGCTAGCGACATGTTTACTGTTGGATTAATAATTACGGCTGCTGTTCACACAAGTATGTTATTTGTTGGCGTTTCATCTTGAACGACGTCTCTGCGCGGTCTGAGTGTCACAGTCCTCCTTTCACACAGTTTGTAGGTGGTTTTTTTTGTACATGCACTGAACTGCGCGTGTCGTTTTCAGAGGATTCCTCCATCACTGCTCGTCCCTCGCTGGCGTCCGCCTTCCTCAGTGAGACATCTTTTAAATGTCCATTAATGTCCATGCCTCATTTCTCCCAAACCCACCATCCACTATTAAAAATGTTTTGTATCTCAGGTTTAAGCAACCATTATTTTTAAACAGTTAAATAATTATAATAATAATAATAAAAAAAAATTATAATAAACTGGGCTCCTAATTCAAATGTCCAAGTCATGTAATAAATGCTGACGCCTTTCTGGCTGTCCTCAGTCCTTAATCTGTGCCAGAAAATGCAAAGCTGTGAGACGCTGCTCCACGCATGCTAATTAGCGGCATTAAAATTACAAAAGGGTTGTAAGGAAATCGGTCCGCTCCGGGCTGGAATGGAAGCTTAAAAGGATTATTTTACCATGAAAATACTAACAGGAAATGATCTTTAATTTTGCATAAAGTTAACCAAGCCTGTAGTTGTCCAACTGTTAGATGTTTGATCCACTCTGGATTTAGCTTAAATGCATATTTTATCAGTAAGCACTAAAAATGACAATAATTAGCATGATCTTTATAAAAAAAAAAACCCATAAAGCTGATCAGTCCCTGTGAACTTGAACTCTCTGTTAATACTGCTACTTTTTTTCTCCAGGAAAAAAAATTATGTTAAAAAGAATTAAAAGTTTTTTCTTCCGTTGTTCACATGGTTCTGTAATGTCCATAATCGTGACTCCCATTTTTTCCCTTGCATGCATTTGTGTGTTGTGTGCAACACTGACACCCATCCATAAACATCAGTCATAAATGTTTATTCAACATTTTTTAAAAATAATAATAATAATAAAAAAAACAATCTGTTTCAATGCTTTAAAGTTTAATTATATTGTGCGAAATCGTATGAGACGTCTAGCAGCTAGAGTTAACAGCCTCCGTGTGGGCAGAGTGTGAGAAACGGGAGGGATTGGCAGAGAGCAGCTCCTCATGTCTTGGCGCTCTTCACAGGGGCCGGGTTCGACAGAGATGCCAGTGTTCGCTGCTCGCTAGTCTACTCTCAGTCAGTCCTACAGAGGAGACGGAAGCTGAGAAGACGGAAAACTATCACGGGCATTCCCAGACAACTGCAGCAAGACTTTGGTAATCCTTTTTGTTTTATTTTTTCAATTGTATTACATTTAGTATAATTTAACTGCTCTTGGTCAGTGCTTTACATTTACTTGTAATCACTAAATAAACGGTATCCTTCCTTCCCAGACTCTGATGAGTCTCCCGCGGCTAGTGAGCAGCCTGTATTAGCGCACTCCAGCCCTGAAGATCACCAAGAGAACCTCACACCCACTCGTCTCAACACAAGAGACTCTGGCTGCCAGACGGAAGACTTCCTCGCTGCTGTTGCAGCACCATCTCGTAGACGGATCAGAGCTCAGAGGGGTCACAGTGCGACTTTTCCACTTTCCCATTCCGCAGGAAACATACCGTCCCTGCCAGACAGTTCGGATACCATGTTCACCACCCCAATCGGCTCCAATTTGCGCTCGCATAGCCTTCCTCGAGAAAGCGCTCGATTACTAAAAGAAGTTCAGATCAGCAGTGATAACGATGATGAAGATCTTTCACCATTTGAAAGAGAACAGTTCCTTTCAGTAACAGGAGAGAACATGCTAAAAGATGAAGAAGAGAGCACTGATGACCAGGTACAGTCAGAGAGGCAGCTAGGCAGCTTTAACCAGCATCCTGAGAGCCCAGAGCATGTGTGGATGCAGAGAGCTCGGTCCCATCTGCCATGTAAAACCGATGAGATCTCATCAAGCTCTGACACATTCAGCAGTCCTATACACTCCAATGCTGGAGTCCTGGCCAGCCAGATTGACCACAAGGACGACCACCAATCTTCCAGTGGAAACTGGAGTGGCAGCAGTTCCACGTGCCCTTCACAGACATCAGAGACGATTCCTCCTGCTGCCTCACCACCTCTGACACACTGTGACTCCGAGCTGTCTCTAAACACAGCTCTTAACATCACTGAAGATTCTCCTGAGCCATTTTCTGGAGACAGGCTTCATGGTCTGCGGGGTCACCGAACAGGATCCTCTGCTTCCACTGCAACTGACATGCTAGATGATGGGGGAGTTAGCACAGCAAGCGAAGCAGACTGGAGCTATCCTCAACATAAGCACAACAGGTGCTGCCAGAAGGACTTCAGCCCTGAAGGCTCTAGGGAAGGGGAGGGCAGCCTAGAGTGTCCCAGCTTTGTTAGCATAGCTACAATGGAGAGCTTAGATAAACCTCCTTCTGACAAGGCTGACACTATGTCTCACTTCTCTGTGGATGCAGAGGGCTACTATACCTCCATGCACTTTGACTGCGGTCTTAAAGATAGTAAAAGCTTCGCATACAACTATGCATCTGTTGACCAGCAAAAGGAAGGGTACAGAGGTCATGCATTAAACAAGAAACACAGTCTTTCTCTAAAGAAGCCAAAGGTGAAGCCATTGCCGCCAGAACGTTGCTCATCATTAAAGAAAATTAGCAGCCATGCTAGATTAACTCCTGAAATGAGTGAACCAAAGATAACACCTGAGCAGAACTTACTCATGTCTTACAAGGACAGGAATTCTCCATCGATGACAGATGACCACTGTGACCAGGGAGCAAATGAGGAGCTGGTGGAGGCCTGGGCTGAGCAAGTTTCTAACCAGATTCCAGATATGGCTTTGCTCAGCTCTACTGATAAACAGTCCTTAAAGAACAAGGAAGTTGTCCAGTCTGACTATGCAGACCTCTGGGCAGTGAATGACTTAAAATCCAATGATACTTGCAGATCATTGTCAAACACCAGCACAGCGACAGGGACAACAGTCATTGAATGCATGAAGTCAAAAGAGAGCTCAGAGTCGCAGTCTGGCTCAAGGACTGCCAGTCCTTCACTGCCATCTGTAGAAACTGAATTTAGACTGCCCTCCCCAGAGAAGCTGGTAAATCTAGCATCCCCTTCCAGTGGATATTCCAGCCAGTCTGAGACACCAACATCATCTTCTGCTTTTTTTCCAAACCCTAATCCCTTGTCTCCTGTTGGTGGAAAGAGGAAACCAAAAGTCCCAGAGAGGAAGTCCTCCCTCACTTCACTGCAGAAGCACACATCCAAAGAGGACCTTGAGCTACCCATTATACCCCCCACCCATCTTGACTTAAGTACCCTTCATAATGGCAAGAAGCCTTTATCACACAGAAACCACATTCATATTCTTAATAATACAGTGGCTATGCCCACGACTGAAAGCGTTGATCCGGGCAGCAGCAGTCCTTTGGAAATCACACCCATGATGCTTCATTCTGTTCAACTACGTTCCGTTAGCAAACTTGGTCAAGAAACCCGCAGTCTGTCTTGCACAGATTCAGCTTCCACTAGACCGAAGAGACCCACTATGTGCCAACTCAACGAGTCCAGAAAGCCTTCTCCTTATAAACACCTCACTAGTTACTCCCCTTCTGAAGATAACTGTGAACCTATGTTTACTCCTACAGAGGAGCTTCAGTTTGGGAGTCTACCAAGGATTTCTTTTACAAAAAACAGATTTGACAGGATAGCTCCAGCATCTCTTTGGAGCACTAGTGCTTTCAGCACAATGTCTGAAGAAGTGAGCCGAGATGACATGATGGTAGACATATCAGAACAAATAAAGGGACCTCCTGAACAAGAGGAACTCTTTTTCCCTCAGAGCAGTGTGGAAACAAAGAAAGAGCAGGAAGTGGTGCTTGAGTCAACAGAAGAAAACCCCCAAACAGAATCACTACCTGATCATCTGATCATACTCTCCACAAGATCTGAGAAATTTAA
Organism: Clarias batrachus; assembly: GCA_003987875.1. NCBI lineage: Eukaryota > Metazoa > Chordata > Actinopteri > Siluriformes > Clariidae > Clarias > Clarias batrachus. Next base: position 142,660 of record QMIH01001140.1, on the reverse strand, counting down.
CCAAGTGCCTGATTTGATTCTGCACTCATCAGTGGAATCTTCAGAAATTGATCCAAGTAGCAGTGCCAGCAATCATAGAGAGGAGTCAACGTCATCAGCTGGTCCAACCAGAAGTGCCTCACAAGAGACCATTGGGGAAGTGTCTACACTTGATACCGAGGATTACTTCAGCAAAGGTTAGTCACTGTTCCAGAGTCTGTCCACTGAACGAAAAACTATTTTAATGGCTTGCTTTTTACTTGACAAATTGAATGTATTCACCAGATCAAATCAGATGAACTGTTGAAATTTCTTTGCAGAATCCACACCAAGTGGTCCGTTAGCATCTCCTTTGACAGATGAATCAACAACTGAGGAGGACAGTGTTTTCCTTTCCCCTACCAAAGCACGTACAACTGAAGATCTCTTTGCCATGATTCACAGGTATCCTTAACTTTCACGTTTACCCTTTTTCTTTTTTCTTTTACTAAACACTGAATTTACTATGGATAAATTTATAATCTTTTTTCAAGGTCAAAAAGGAAAGTCCTTGGCCGAAAGGACTCGAAAGGAGATGTAGCCGTTCGGAGTTCGCCGAGTTCCACCTCCTCTCCTGCCACCTCTCTAAGTACCTCCGTTACGCCAACAAGCTCCCAACGAGCATCAAGCCAAATATACAGGAGCGTCAAAAAGTCGAATACCTCCAGCGAGGAATTCAAACAACTTCTTCTTAAAAGGGGCAGTCGCTCGGATTCAAGCTTTCGCATATCAGCGAGTGAGATCCTGAAAAGTCCCATTGCATCGAGAACTCTCAGCGACTCCCTGTCAGAAGGTACGAAGCATCCCGAAGGTTTCCCTTCCCCATTCCAGCCACAGTCTCCGGAAGGAACCGCTGAGATCCTTCATAGCCCCTACCCTAAAACTGCCGTGGAGGGGTTCTCCTCGAAAGTTTTTAGTTCTTCCAGACAAGGTCGTTCAAGGTTACCACCAGCTGCGAACAGCAGTCGTTACAGCACACGTAGTCGGCATTACACAACACCCATGCAGGCAATATCTGAGGGGGAAACGGAAAACTCAGATGGAAGTCCACATGATGACCGTTCCTCGTAAGAGAAGAATGCACCATCTACCAGGTGTTTATAAGAAAGGAAAAACAAAAATCAAAAATACTAAAGCTGTTTTTTGTTTTGTTTTTTTTACGATTTAAGCAATTTTAAACCTGTGCTAAGTTACTGCCCTTGTGTGGCCCAGAGGGAAAAAAATGTTTACAACTTATGAAATCGTCATGGCATATGCACCAATGTCTATAAGCATTATGCGGCAAAGTTTGTTTAAAATTTTTTATGATTGCATTTTATATGGGCATTAACTGTGAAATCAATATAAAACTGTCAACGATGAAAATGTAGGACAATCATATTGTGGCCTTTGACACTGTTGTAGCAACATGTAGATTTTTAAAGTATGCGTCAGAATATCTATCTGGCTTCAGCCAGAAATGACCCTCGTTTGGCGAAAAAACATTTTGCAGGATTATTCTTGCTATCAATTTGCACTTTTTTTGAAATTGTAATTTTAAGTAACCTAAAATAAATATGCAAATATCTTAAGTAATGATATGAGATGAATTCCTTAAGAAATTAAGTTGACCTTTATTGTGTTTAAATTGATCAGATTTTAAGACTCAATCTCTCTTTTTATAAAAATGGGTATCATCTTAGATTGGTACCTGCACCTCGGTCAATACCACAACTATTCTTGGTAGGTTGTTTAGATGTTGTATTTTTATTTGTGTACATCACAGTATGCTCCTGTGTAACTTAAGCAACAATCTACAAGTGAGGTCCAACTATATCATACCAGTGGACATGTGCTTCCTAAACTTTTTTTTAAATGTCTGAACAGATATTATGCCATATTAACCCAATGGAAACATAAATTTTTCGCCTTGGTGCAATAAAAAAAACACAATCTGTGCTTTATTATTGGATCCCAATATAGGGCCTTCCCAAATGGTTAATCAGCACAAAGGTTTTTTCGATTAACTTTATCGATTTACTTTTAGTCAAACTATTTAAAAAAAACAGCAACATCTAGTGGATTTTTTAAACAAAGCATACATCAACCAATTGGTAGACATAGCTCAATCAGGTCCAACACATTTTTTTACCAAGACATAATGACTCAATTCGTTCTACCAAAAAGTTGAGCAGAACGTTAAAAGTTACAAGCTGCTGACACCAGGCCAGATCTTTGATCTATTACAGGAAGTACTACAATTAATTATGAATAGTAATGAATTAGTAATTAAATATTAGCTGTGTGCACACGTGCTGAAAACGTTCTATATTTTTGCCATCTTTGGACACAAAAGGAAAAGCAAACTAAGGTGTAATTAAGGTTTAAATGAGGTGCAGAAAGTTTTGGTTTAAGTCAGACTTTAAGGGATTGCACTGAGATAGTGATGTGTGTCAGGAAAACAGGCATTTGTGATGTAATTTGGAAGAGTGACTCGAGATGGGAAGGTTTAGAAATAAAAAAGTTAACACCAAGAAAAGGTAGAAATTTCTTATAAAGATAAGAAGTAAAGTCGTGTGTGAGAGGAAGAGCAAGTATTTTAGTGTAGGTTTTTAGATAGTGTATGCAAAGAAGATTGCAAAAATGTGAGGTTTTGTTAACAAGAGTCAGAAGAGCGACTTTTTTGGAGGTTTTTCGTGAACGGAATTAACAACTTATTTTCATTCTTTATTTTCAGTACTAAGGGACGAATCCTTTGAAAATACCCTGCTAACTTAAGACATCCAAATTAAGACAATGTATTTAAGAATTTGTCAACTTTGTTTTTCATTATCAGATGATTAAGCTTTATTTAAAAAAAAACTCTTAGACACTGGTCTAAAAGACAACTTTAACCACTCTAAGCTAATGTGTCCAATTAGCTGCCAGGTCCTTATGGTTGGTCACCATAATAGTCCAAAATATTTCATTTATCTAAGCTATTCAATGTTCAGTTTTGGTTATAATTGTACAAAAAAAGTTTAGCACAACATCCTAAATGACCCCCTGTGCATGCTGAAAGCTGTTACACCACAGTGCAGTTGAATCCTGGATTCTGATTGGTCAGAAGGTGTTGATTGATTCTCTAGCAGCGCAGGTTTATATCAAAGCATTCGCTCTATTATGAAATCGTTTCCATAGCAACAGTGAATACACCACTACTGCTCGTGCTTGGCGATGGGATGATCGATGATACTGTAGATGTTGCGATTTTCCAGATATTAAGCATTAATCTAAACAGATAAAAGGACACGTTAAATATTGTAGCCTTATTTAATTCCCTATATGTCCAGTAGGGAGGAGTTCAGTTTGTTTACGCTTCAGTTGTATAAAATGAATCGGAAAAGTTTTTTGCTAAATCTGTTAACAGATAAAAGCTAACAACTGTGCTGCGAGAAACGATTTAGTCAGTTAATTCTGAAAGAAATATTCATTCCGACTCGTGGAACTGTGTAACTGCACTGATACGGGCGACTGCATGAAGTTTTGTCTTTTGCTGTAGTAAAAGTCTTTATACTAAAAGAAAAAAAAGAGAAAAAAAATCTGAGTTAATAAAGCGAGCTTCCTCGGGATGTTTCTGGTAGACACCAGCACCCGCACAGATGCAGAGAGACACGCCATTAATGCTGGTATGTGTGTGTGTGTGTGTGTTTTGGTACGGGCGACGCCTCACTCTGACCGAAAGCTTTGAACAACCAGTAAGCATCAATTTTTGTAAGTTTTGTACAGATTTGTGTATATATATTAGTTTTTTTTTATTGTTGTTAAATAATGTTGCTTTTTTTGTAATAAAAAAGAAGAAAGAAAGAAATGTTTTCAGAGTTTACATGAATTCTGAGCTTTTGTATTTTTTTGAGTCTTGTATTTATTTTTTAGTAAAGATTCTGGAAATGATGTCCTTAAGCTGTGCAGCAGTGTGATGAGCTGCTGTGTGTGTACCTGTGTGTGTGTGCGTGTGTGTGTGCGCGTGTGTGCATGGGTGCGTTTATGTACAGAGAACACCAATAAATGTGACTGCATTAAAGAACCTTGTGTGTGTGAGCTTTCATGTACATTTGCACGTGATAAAGATGATGAATGAGGACGATCAGGAGGAAGCGAAAAGGGGAAAAGTGATCAGGGCGTGAGACGCGAGGACATCTGAGAGGAGACAATGAGAGTGGTCGATGAAGTTTTTCGGACAGAATACGAGGGTAGCTGACCAGGTCCTCAGATATAAACCATTCTGTATCGAGCACAGAAACTGCAGATCTGCAGTCATACTGTGTGTTAGGAGGCTGGAAGTTCACGGTGGACGTCTTTAGGTTACTTCAGTGAGCTTTACTTACTTAATAAAGTGAAAAGTACCTGGGGATTAAATCTTGGTAGTATCGAAACAAATTGTACAGATACTTTAGTGCATAGAAAAACAAAAGCAAATCTTTAAATTTGAAGAAGGTTGGTTGCGATATTGCTGAGAACCTCCTGAATGCAAGCCTCCAAGAACTCCAGCATTTTCCACGACGCAGTCCTTTGTGGACAAAGTACACAAATCCTGTACTTGGGTGTACATGTAGAGATTACCTAAGGGAATTAATCAAGTAGAAGCAGAAGTTCTCCTTTTACACAGAGGTGGGTAGAGTAGCCAAAATATTACTCAAGTAAGAGTAGCTGTACTTTAAAATAATATTACTCGAGTAGAAGTAAAAAGAATGATAAGACTACTTAAGTACTGAGTAACTGTTTCATCGAAATGTCCATTAAAATTTCTTTTCGAACAAAATGATAAAATAATGTACAAATTCTGACATTTCCAAATAATAGAATAAATGAATAAAACTTAATATCTTAACAAAATAGTCAATTAAGAAATAAGAAACACACATTTCCTAATCTCACTTTTTTCACAATATAAAGCTTTTGAATGAAATCCCTCACTTTACCATAAACTGTGTCCAGAATAAATGTAAAAAAACTTATATTTCTAGCCTCTAGCTTATTTGCTAATTATCTATGCTAACATTGCAACATTAAATAAAACGGCTAAACTAAGATTTGACTACTACATGTGGTTATTGTTATCGCGGCTGATTGGTCAAACGGAGTCATGTGATTAATGTTGCTACATCTGATTGGTGGAACACAGTCACATGGTAGACCCACCGGCTGCATTTCTCTGGCAAACACAAAGAATATCTAATGTGTAGAATAAACGGTTAGGAAAGTAACGAGTCGAGTGGAGCTGAATGTAGAGGAGTAAGATTAGCGTTTCATCTTCACACGTCTACTCAAATAAAAGGAAAATTATGACGTGGTAAAACTACTCATACAAGTATTTTTTTTTTTTCTTCAAAAAGTTACTCAAGTAAATGAAGCGGAGTAAATGTGACTCGTTACTACACGCCTCTGCATTTACAGGTGCACTTGAGGAAAAGAATCACCTTCAAATTTAATTAAGTATGTAAAGCTAAACCTAAAGACTTCCAGCCTCCTAACACACAGTATGAGTGCAGATCAATCCCTGCTCTCCGTTATCACCCAGATGAGGATGGGTTCCCTGTTGAGTCTGGTTCCTCTCAGGGTTTCTTCCTGTTACCATCTCAGGGAGTTTTTCCCTCAGCGCCGTCGCCCCCGACTCGTTCATCAGGGACCATCTGATCATTCTGATACGTACAGATTTTTCACATTTCATACAAACTTTCATCAATTTCTTTTGATTCTGTAAAACGGCTTGGTCACAATGACTGATTAAAAAAAAATAATAATAAAAAAAAAACATTTTACCAACAGAAGTAGTTGAAGTAGAGGCCTCACATTGGCTCCCAGCCTGTATCACTTGTATCGGTTAAATATACAGTTATTTAAAAGAAAATCCAAGAATTTACGTGTAATTCGTGGATCAACAGTGTGTCGTACACACACACTGCACATTACCGTAACCTCACACGGATGATCATTACTGCGCCTCTGCTAGCTCTAATCCTGGCCATTGCACCTTTAAATGGAGAACACTCTGCGTTCCACGAGCGGCCGGAACGCCGTGTCCGCGCATGCGCACTGCGCCGCTCACTGTCCGTGTGGAAGAAGGAACTGAACAGTTTCAGCAAAATAAACCTCCACCTCTGTGTGTGTGTGCGTGTGTGTGAGAGTGTGTGTGTTACACCAGCGACCGGATCACAGGATCTCACCGGATCACAGGATCATGTCCTCACACGGTAACACCCGCGTCGGGTAGAGCGAGCGCGCGCGCGCGCGTGAGAGAGAGAGAGCGCGAGAAAGAAAGGAGTGTGAGCTGAAAGACGCGCAGCTGTGCCTCTGTTTATTCTGTGTGCAGGAGGAACACACACGCACACACACACACCCACACACACTGTTGCAGTCTAGGATACAAAATATCCATCAGTCAGGAGATCAAATCTCTCTGTTCTATGGGCTTTATCACACACACACACAGATTAATGTGTTTAGAGAGAGGGAGAGAGCGCTGTGTCCTAAACACACTCCCCCTGGATCACTCCATCCCCTACGTCTAGTGCACTTGGATCAGGGGGATATGAAGAGGACATTTGGGACGCAGGAATCTCTTCCTCTAATCAACTCGATTATTATTATTATTATTATTCCAGAAAGTTTTTTTTTTGTATTTTATATAATAATATAATGTTTAATCTGATCTGATTTCTTTTCTTTTGTTCTCTCTTTTTGTTTGTTTCCTGCAGATGACTGGGAGACCAAACTGGAAATCAGGGCGTGTAGCTTTGAGGCCAGTCCAGCAGGGGGCGACAAATACAGAGACTGCAACTCGCCTAATGGCTCCATTGTAAAAACACAAAAACAAAAAATGTCTTTGTTTATTGTCCGTTTATTTTCATATTTGTTTTAGGAAAATTAATAGATCATATTAAAATCATACAAACACCCAGAGACCGAGAGCAACGAAATCTCTTTAATATTCGATCGTTATGAATGATCTATCAAGTTTATTATTTAATATCTGTAGTGCATTTCTTTTCTATATTCTAAATATACTTCACTCTATATTCTGAGAAATGTAAATTATTAAATTTTATTTCATGTGCAAGGACTACATAAAAAACACACACAATGTTAGGTCCACATATATTACTGAATATTCAGATGAATATTTTGCATGATTCATCTAATTTGTCCATAATTAGCAGGACCATTAAGATAACCTGGAAATATTAAAAAATAAATAAATTGATGTTTAAGTGAAAAAAATCATATAAAAATGTTCATTCCTTTGTCATGTTCTTTATTTACCTGAAGATTATAATAATCTTTTAAAACACTCATTGTACAATCGTTTAGCTTGAAATTCAGAACCTTTTTTTCTTTTTCTCTCTGAAGGGAAGGAGCGAGACGTCTACAGAAATCTTTGGCACCGATCCTGTAAGGACTCTAGGAGAAATCCTCGCCTACTGCCAGGTAATGGCGTCATTGCCCTTGAATTCTGTTAACTGATTGGTTGGAAAGTATTGATTAATTCTCTCTAACAGCAGCTCTGACAGTAGAGCAGGTTTATATTAATGCGCTCGCTTTGATAAGTTAAGGCTTCCATAGTAACGGCTCATTTACAGCACACATGAAGATAAAAAAATGTTTGATGTGGAGACAGGGTTTTTTTTTTTCTCTCTCTCTCAAGTGAAACTTGTTTCCATTGGTGGAAGGAGTCTCTAGTGTCCGCGCTCTGTAACAATCAGATGTAAGGCTTTGAAACTTTAAGTCTTCCAAAATCTTCACAACAGATGAATTTACACTTTGTGGCTTTTCTGTAAAAACCCTTTTATATAATTTATTTATTTATTTTTGCATTATTAACGCTAAGAGTGATGCTGGCTGCTATAATATGAACAGGAACTTAACATTTAAACTCAACTATAAAAGTCTATAAAATAATGTTACATACAAAATTAAATAAAAAGAATGTAATATAATATTTTAATAAATAAAAAGTGAATAAAAATTGGCTTAAGAGGAATAAAACACTTCAAGAGATGCTGTAAGAGGAAACTAATCAGCTTTGATGTGTTAACACGCTGCTCTAGCTCTCACGTGGCGTTTCTTGCTGGTTCTACTGGGTTCTGTTTCCTACAGGTGATGTACGAGGCCATTCAGAAGCTGGATGAGAAGTTTGAGTTGCTGCAGGCGCGAGTGACGCACATTCAAGAAGATCAGATCCACATCGCAGACGATCAGTCAGAGGTAAAACAAGCCCTGAAGCTAACCATGCTAACGATCCTCCACCAGTCAAGCTTAAGATCTACCTGAATGTAGCTTGTATAGAATCGGGTCGGATCAGGAATGAGTTAAAGTCTGTGTAAGTTGTTGAGGATTCACGGCCTTCACTGTGGATAAAATGCGAAGCTTAGCGACTGTGAGAGCGTGCCCTGACTAGCGCAGAAATGTCAGATAAAATTGCGATTGTTTGCTATAAGAAAGTAAAACGCAATACAAATTATTTAAATAAACACTTGAAATGTAACAACTTTTTTTGTCAAAATGTCTTAGCTTGTTAGTCAGCAGACTTGGTTGGGCATAGCTGTAATTGCCAGCTAGCTAACAGATTATAAGTGTAAGGAGGAGAGAGATGAGTAACTTTCAGACTAATCCATGTGTTCGTACATTAGCCATCCTCATGACTCAAACATAGTTAGCCTATGAGAATTAGAATTACTTCCGATGCAAAGAAATTTCAGAAAGATGCACAGTGAAAAACTTTGTAGCTTTGTGCTATTCTGTAGATAGCTAGCCGCTTATTGATCAGTTAAGAAACAATCAGAAATGCTTAAAAAAAGGCATAAGAGCTCTAGCTTAAAATAGCTAAACCTTTGCGAACACTGTGCTAAATCTGGTATATGTTCGCAGTGCATTATGGGTAGCACCCACACTGATAATATCACTGAAATTGTAATGAACCGGTTCATGAGTTTTTGTTGAATCTTTATTTAATGCTTTCTAATAATGGCTAAAGTATTAGCAAGAACACTACAGAATGCTAATTGTAACGTTTGAGACAGAGACTTAAACTCTTTCTATTACTTCCTGAAGATCTGCATGCTGGATGATACAGAAGCCGACCAGATACACGACGAATCGGCTGAAACGACCTACCATGTCCTCCAGCACGAAGGTCCTCCTTCGGGTCCTCCGTCACCTGAAGGTTCTAGGACCCTAAACATTATTGTTACCTCAGAGAACCCTGCATGCTCCTCGCCGTCTCCTCAGAGTCAGCCCCGGCAGTCAGGGTCACCCTCCACGCCGTGCCGCACTGTGAGGAAAATGCTCTTAAAGCAGCGGGACGTCGCAGAAGGTCATTCCCATGTGAATTCCGGACACTCTTCGGAAAGCGTGAAGGAAATCTTACATCAGCACCAGAAAAGTTCAGATCCTCAGACACACAACGCAAGCGCAGGTACGGTACTCGAGCATTCTTGAGGTAAACCCCAGGAAGTTGCTTAGCGGTCGATGCTAATTGTAAGGATGATGTGATTTTTATTCATACGAAATGTTATATTAGTAATTTATCACCAGATCTGAGGTAAATGTTGACGTTGCAGTTATTTCTGTCTGGTTTCTACAGACGCCGTGCTTTCACAAATTTCAAAATGGCTGAAAACTAGAAAAATTTCGTTAGCGGTCAGCGCTAAATGTAATAGCTACAAGTGTAATGAGTTATTTTAATGAAATGTTAAGTATTATGTAATGACAATCTCGATTTATTTTTCCTCCAGCAGGAAGCAGGAAGTTCATCATCCCGAGCAGCGTGCTGATGATGGCCGGGGCGATGGCGAGGCCCACGGCAGCCGCTCGCTTCCTCATGCGCAGCCTCTTCTCCCGTCAGGAGCTTCTGCATGGGAGCATCAGAGGATACATGGCCCGAGGGTTAAAGAAGCTCGACCCGGACAAAATAAACGCCATACGAGGTGAGAGATGGTACCCACTATAATTCCCTTCTCTGGTCTCTGGTCAGCTGAGGTATAATTATCTGACTCAATTAAAAAAAAAAAATTAAAAAAAAAAAAATCACACAGTGGTGTCCAGTTCATGTGTGAAAATGATTCCTCATGCTGCCTGATCCACTTTCCTCTTTCGCATTCTGAGTCCTGGAATACGACGAGGAAAACCCTCCATAGATGTGATGTCCTGGTGATTCAGTACATTCAGGTGGTCATGTGACCTGAGCGACTGAAGCGATCCCAGATCATAACACTGTCTCCAGAGGCTTGTACAGTGGACGCTATGCATGATGGGAGCGTCGCTTCATGCGCTTCCCTTCTCACCCTGACACGCCCATCACTCTGGAATAGACTCAGTCTGGACTCATCAGGTCACATGACCTTTTTCCATCGGCCCAAAGTCCAGTCTATATGCTGCCTAGAAAACTGAAGGCCATTTTTCTGATGAGTCTCACTATGTGTGTGTGCACCCTGTGATGGATTGGCAACCTGTCCAGCATGTACCCCATCTTGTGCCTTAAGTCTCCTGGGACGGGCTCCAGGCCCCCCGCAGCCCTGTATACAGGATAAAGCGGTATAGAAGATGAATGAATGAATTTCACCAAGCGTGTAAGCCTTTACGTGATCTCCATTCAATAACATTTCTTTGAGAGAGTTGACAGTTCAGCACCATCCTTCCAGGTTTTCATAGTGTGTTAAAGTGTGTTTGTGTGTGATTCAAAAGTGTTGAACCTTGTTACAGTCAATAACAAGGTGTTTTTTTTTTTTTATTATTATTTTGCAGAGTGGGCGCAGATGACGTACCCGGAACATGATCTGCATGAAAAAGGGAAAGACTGGAAGGCTTGTCTGGCTGTTATGAACGAAGGAGCCAGACACCTTCGACTGAAGGACAGAAAGCGTAGGGTAGGTGATGTTTTGTATCATTGTATTTGTTTAATATCTTTCGGAAGGTGGTTTCCTAAAACCATGGCAACTATTTGTTGTAACATTGGAATGGAAGGGGTGGAACCAGGAAAGGGGAGGGGACAATTTAATGATCACGTTTTTAGGCTTCGTCCACACGAAGCCAGTGCGTTCCCTATCCGATCATTTTTATTCCTCGTTCGGCGTCGTCTCAAGAAATATCTGCGTACATACGAAACCACTGAAAACGGTGTAGTATATATATATATGCCAGACCAGTATGGGGCGCTGTAATTCTGCCATAGAGATACACTACACACGGAGAAGAAGACTTTGAGCATGCGCATGACATCATCGTTTCACAAAATATACGGATTGGCTGTACACAGGAAAACGCAAGGGTGTCGTTATCAGATTTATCCACTTTGGGACCCGGTTTCAAAAAATAGCGGTTTCAGTCTCCTAAAACGCCGGATCCGTGTGGACGAAATGCCAATATGATAAAAAATGTATACGTATACAGCGAAACGCGTCTCCGTGTGGACAGGCTGTTAATTTGTTGGTAGACAGCAACTCCCTAGGTATCACTTTTATTACTGATCATTCAGGGCCCATGTCCAGGAGACCAGCTGGGTTTTGGCCTAAAAACCTCTTGACTCCAACTGAGCCACAGAATCTCATCCAATCAGCTCACTTTATACTTTAATACCACGCTGCGCTCCACTGCGCCTCCACAGGCTGGGTAGTGATATTGCTTACTGGACTTTTGTCTTAATAAACGACTCAACAGTCCGTCAAAGAGAGACGACGTTGAAGCATTCAGCTCTCGTGTTACTGATCTACTAAATGTTGTGTGAAATGAGGCAGTAAGCCATACGGCGTTGGAGGATTATTCTACCATGACTTTAACCCATTGTTTCTTCTCTACTCTTCAGTTTAAAGGAGTGAGAAACGCGAGGGGACAAGAGGCTTCAGCCCAAGAATTCAAACCCGAGCCCACTGCTGAGATCGACGTCGAGCTCTCGGACGGTGAGAATGATGGCCTGCGGAAGAAGACCGCTGTTAAGAACAAACCCAAGAGAGAGTCTGATGATGAGGCTCTGTCGGAAAGTGATGGTTCACACGAGCCGGGTGCTCAGGGTAAGTCTGGAACGGAGATGATTGTCAATTGGGGAGCAAAAAAAAAAATCCTCCAAGACTTATTTTAGTTTTAGAGGGATTGTAAACCAGTAGAATTGGGAATCATTATGCTATTAGATGTGGGTGGAGTCTTAGTCTGATATGCTAATCAGTTTCTTCTCGTCTTTGACCGTAGTGTATCTGGGCCACCCGGATCGGGACGTGAAGGTGCCTCAGTTTGCGATGTACTCCGCCTTACAGAGGCCGAATCCTCCGCTCGTCGCTCGCTACCTCATCAGGTTCATCTTCCCGGAGGAAGTGCTGGTGCAGAGCAACGTGTACGGCAACGCCAAGTACGGCATCCTGCCGCTGGACCACAACAAGATCTCGGCGCTGAGGGGTGAGACACGCCCATCACGTGCCTTTTACACGCCCACATTAACCACATCTCTGAAATAATGGCAACACAAACAACTAGGATAATGTTAACTCCTACAGATTAGACTTCTAGTTTAAACTTCTGTTCAGACAACTCAGAATATGCTAATGAACGTCAGATGACTTTTTCAACTTTATAACTTAAGCACCAGGGTTCAGTTCATGGCTAACTGAAATTATAACGGACCATAGCAAGAGACCTGAGCAGATGGAATGTTAGCGTAGCATGTCTAGGTGCCTATAATATTGTACAGTTTTTTTTAAGGCAGTTTATGTAAGATCACAAAAATTAATCCACGGAGATGCAGAATGTGGTTAAGGCGTTTGGCATGAAATAGAAGCGCAAAAGCTGGATATTGGTTTCTATTTCAATAATTCTACACACAAAAATGTGGTGCTTTGAGACAAAGTCGAGTGAGTTTGGCTTAGACGAGGTTAGAAAAGTGGGGAAAAATAGCTGAGTTGAATGGAAGAATTTAGTTACATTTTTATAATAAACTTTTAAACTTTTTAGGGAAAGTGAGTGGGAACAGTCAGAATTAAATCAAGGAAGGTTCAGGAAGAAAGGAAAAAGAAAGCAAAATGCCAGAGAGAGAGACAATAGAATGAACGACGTGGTGTTTCTGTCGCTGTAGAGCACCTGTGTGAGCGTTTCCCCCAGCTGCGGCTGCACGAGGACGGACCCAACTGGAAGGCGTGTGTCTACGCCATCAACGGCGCCATCCGGAAAACCCGACACACTCTGAAGAAATGTCACCAACTGGCCACAGAGACGCCGCCCTGATGATGACATCATGATCGCAAACAACAAACCCCGCCCATTTTGTTCACTAGAAGGTTTTTTTTTTTTTGAACATGCATAAAAATTTACACAAGCCATGTCTGTCATTTTAATTTATTTGCAAATAAACAGTTCCAACTTGAGCATAAACACAGCACAATGAATCTTTTTTCAAACGTCATAAGATGACAGATTCGGCATTTTCAGTCTCATCATGCAGCGGGACACGAGCGCGCGGATCACACGCAGCAGCGAATGTCCCACCGCCGTGTCCTTAACGCAGACGATCCTGGATGTGATGTAACTCCTTGTGTACTTTATTCTTCAGAGCTGAAAGATGAGAGATTAACAGTGGTTGCTATGGTAACGCCTCACTGTCAGTAAATTTTAGTTATACTACCTTAGTATATAGCTGTTTATTCCTTTTCTGTAGTATTTAATTTTTACCACCTTTACACTTTAACATTCTCAAAACTCGCCCCCTAGTGGAAGACACTTCAATTTATGTTTGTGACATTAAACTGTAGTGCGTGACACACAAGCTATACAACTGAATTAAACTGTGTAAAGGTAAAATGTCTTAAAATACAAAAAGTAAACTTGACGTAAATGTAATGACTGAAGGAGCTCTTTATTGAGGCGTAACATCTTTACTAGCTGAAGAATCTGCTCGTCTCCGCCCCTTAGATGGGAGAAAATACCCCAGAGCTTATCATGTTACCTAGAAACCAGCAAAAAATCTAAACACTTTGGTCCTGAAAATGTCAGAAAACACACACACAGTCATCAGTTTATCTTCAATCCCTTTGTACAAGCTGTTACCATAGAAACCGTAATGTATTAGACCAGGCATGGGCAAACTACGGCCCGGGGGCCACATGCGGCCCGTTTAACGTTTTGATTCGGCCCGCCAAACTTGAAAAAATGTAATAAATTAACCTTGTTAATGTTTTATTTCCTCTGTAATTCTGATGTTTCCTCACTAGATGGCGCACTCTAGATATATTGGCTTTRTYGAGGTGAAGCGTAGGCCTATTACTCCACGTTTGCACTTTACCCTTTGACCAAAGCATGCCATCCATCTGCTCCTGTTCCGGCCCCTTTGTCACATGTTAGAACTCAATGTGGCCCACGAATCAATCTTAATCCACAACTCAAACCTCGACACTCACTGATTCACTTCCGCAGGATCACATCTAGCTGCAGCAGGACGTTTCCTTTGTTTCCAGTGACGCTTAGCAGTGTTGTTCTTCTGTAGGTCACAATCCCGTAGCTCGTCCTCATTAGCATCTGTAGCCGCTTCCTGTTTTGGCTCGGACGCTCTCTGAGCCCGATGTCTCCTGCGCTTCTTGTTCTTCTTCCCCCCGACGGTGTGAGGAACGACAGGGGCCGCGTCCCGCTCCTGTACAGGGTTCCACTGCAGTTTTGGTTGAGGCGAAGGTCCGAGACGCTGAGCGAGGGACCTGGAGAGGTGACCGCCTCCTACTGCGACGGACGACTGGAACGGAAAGCCATGCCAGATCGTTAAGCACGAACCCCAAACCATGATACGTCTTTTTCTTTTGAATGAAACGATGTTGAAAGCAGAATAGCTGGAGTTAACTTTACACCCCCTCCGACACGAAACACAAATCCCGTACAAGACGCCAGAAAGCTGCTCAGATATACTGTAGCGAGTCTGCGCTTGGTTCCCGTGTCGGTCTGAGGATTACTGAAGACAACTAGCTCAATCAAGCATCTGCGCGATATGCCGCTTTTTAACTGAAGTAACAGGAGAAGAAGCCCTCATGGAGAAAGCTAAGCTGCAGTACCTCCTGGGAGATCTCTGGATTCCTGTTTGACCTGCAGGCTGTCGATGCACCGCCGCTGCAAGGAACTGATGGATGGCGAAAGTCAAATGTTTTATCAGTTAAAGTTACAGATAAAAGGATTATAAATTTGTGGTCAGGGGCATCCAAAAGCTTCGTACTGGGAACCAGATGGAGAAGGTCTTTCATCTCCTCTTTCTCGATTTCTCAAATGCATTTTTTAAAATGAATAATACGAATTAGGAACCACTAAAGAGCGACAGGTTTCTGTCACAGTGTGTAAATAATCTGATGGCTTGGGATGAACCTCCAGGCGGAACGATATTTCGGGTTTTCATTCAGATAGCCAGTCTGTATTTTAGAGCATTTGCATTTGTATAAAATATACACCGATCAGCCATGACATTATGACCATCTGGCTAATATTGAGTAGGTCTCTCTTCTGCCACCAAAACAGTGATGCACCATGCGTTCTGATTCCTTTCCATCACAACCAGCATTAAACTTTTCAGCGATTTGAGCTAATGTACTGTAACTGAGCCTTGGCCGCCCATGACCCTTTTGCCGTTTCACAGATTCTCCGTCCATAAAGCACTTTTGGTGGTTGGTCAAAAACACAGTAAGCTACAGTTACAATGGCACCTAGAAGTGGGTGGGAAGGATATACTGTATTAGGCAGCAAGTGCACCGTTTGCCCCCCTGAAGTTGATTTGTTGGAAGCCGAAAAAAAAAGGGCAAGTCTGAGGAGTGACTTTGACAAGTCAAGGGCCAGATTGTGAACTTCAACTCGGCAGCTCTTATGGGACGTTCCCAGGCCGCAGTGGTCAGGGTGAACCGGCAACAAGGTCAAGGGTGGTCAGGGGTCACTGATGCACATGGGGAGTGAAGACTGGTCAGGGTAGTCCGATCCGATAGTGTTCGTGTAGCTCAAAGTGCTGGTCAAAAGGTTAATGCTGGTTCTGATAGAAAGGAGTCTGAACACAGTGCATCGCTGCTTTGATGGCAAAAGGGTCATAACATCACGGGTGATCGGTGTCGTTATAAACAGGATATAATATAATAAAATCAACATGAAATTCTTTATAAATGTTGCCAGTTCCAATCTCCGTCTTTCCCGTGTGTTACGGTATCCAATATCCGATTTTTGCCCAAAACTCGTACCAAATAAGGGATCGGTGTCGTCTCAAGACACGCCCCTAAACCAGGCAGTAATGTGGACGCCCCTGATGTAAAGATTGAGCAGGACGTTTACCCTGCAGTAGCTCAGGACCTCGAGCAGAACGTTCTGCTGTGCTTCACCGCCACTTGCGCTCTCCTGTGATCAAACGTAAAAACACAAGCAAGCGGAGTGACGTCACATGTACAGGAAGAGTGCAACACATTACAGTCTGACGAGCGTAAAGAGGACACACTGGAAAGAAAACAGTTCCTGCTAAACCGAGCTTAGAGTGGAGACATTTGTGTTTGAAGGAAGAGGGATCGCGCCCAGATATGCGCACGCGCCGACTACAAACCCACTGTCCGTTTACTAACCATGCCGGAAGGAGGATGAAACGCGGGAGGCTCCATCGCAGCCGGAGGACTCCTCTCACCACTAAGAGGCGTTATGCTCCTCTGGATCTCGCACTGAACCGGCCAAGATGGCCGCTCTCCAGGACAGCTGGTTTTACTCTCGCCCTGTGAGTTCAGACACGGAGTATAATCATTCCATTCCACCATTTCATCCAATAACGCCTGCTAGCTCAGGATGTCATGGGGTACCAGTTCAGAGTCTACGATCGTTTAAATGTTTATTGAGTTGGAAACGGGTTTGTGTGGTTTTGTTTTTTGAACATCTCGCCACAGTTTGACAGCTACGCTTACACGCGCGGTTTTCCGCTTTTAGACAGAAGAACATTTGAGTCCTGTAAATTAGAGAGAGAGAGAGAGAGACAGACATCATCTGATTGTAAATATACACAGTGTGAACAACCCTGAGTCACCGGTAGATTGTGAAGTGCACCATAATAACCACCAGGTACAAGATCATGATGTACCATAATAAAAAAAAAAAAAACACAATTAAAAAAAAAAAACACATTTAATGTTAACTGGAAATGGTATTTGCCATAAAACAGAAGACCAGAAGTCTGAGAGAGGCAAGAAGAAACTTCTGGTCTTCTGTTTTATGGTCAGATGGAACAAAAATTGAATTGTTTAGCCACAATGATGTAGACTTCAGGTAGCATAAAACCCTTCAACCCAAAGAACATCATCTCCACTGTCAAACATGGTGGTGGGAACCTAATGTTTTGGGGATGTTTTTCAGCCGATGGACCAGGGAACCTAATCAGAGTAAACAGCACCATGAAAAAGGAGCAATACATCAACATTCTCACCAACATCATCATCAGGCAGTCTGCAGAGAAAGTTGGCCTGAAGAGAGTCCTGACTTAAATCCAGTTGAGAATCTGTGGAGGGAAATAAAGATCTGGATGATGGCAAAGAGACCCTCCAACCTGAAAGAGCTGGAGCTCATCGCTAAAGATGAATGGGCAAAAATACCAGTGGAGACGTGCAAGAAGCTGCTCAGCAATTATAGGAAGCATCTGATTGCTGTAATAACCAATAAAGGCTTTTCTATTGATTATTGAAAAGGGTATGAATAATTTTGGACATGCCACTTTTTGTTGAAATGTAAATAAAAGTTGAGTAATAATGTTCWCCCTAATGATGCGCTTAGTATCGTCTGGGAGACGCCCGTCTTAWTTTCTAATCAGRAAAAATCTTGCTGGTTGAATGAAAGTAACCAAGTCAGAATTCGGCAGGGGTGCGAATAATTTCGGGCTTGACTGTAGATGACGACATGTATGATGACCCAGAGGTCACAAGTCACGTTTCAGTGTCAGGACCCATAATCAAACTCGCGAGGAACAAATTCATGAGCGCCTCAGACATTGAAAAGGGAAACATTGACATTACGGCGCCACCTAGAGCTAGAAAACAAAAAGTAAACTCGCAACTCGCACCCAGAACGTATAAACGAATATATAAAATCAGTTAATGTTTCACTCACATTTCCACATCATTAGTTAACGTGGGGAAATAACTGGACACGATAAACTTCATCTCACAGCAGCAACGTTACACTGTAGTGTCTCGGTTTGCATTTATTCATCCAAACTCCAGATCTTTGCTGGCGTTTTTCTCCTCATCCACCAACAATGCATTACTACTACTATTTTATTCTTTAAAAAAAAACAAAAAACAAAAAAAAACAGGAAGTTGTTAGGACATTGCATCTCCTGAATCAAACTCATCCTGAAACTCTTGATCTTGTGAAAGTCACATGATGTTGAAGGAAGTGCTACGATGTGTGCAGGTTGGGCTAACCGTCTTACGCTAATGCTGTAGATCTCCACTTTGTCAAAAGTCCTGGATTAAGACGCAGTCCCAAGTCTCCACGGTCAGACTTTAACAGGAAATTTCCAGAAAGTTCCAGAAGTTTAACAGGAAATTACATCATTGGTGATTTTTTTTTCCTGATTAAGAAGACAGATAGCAAAAAAGGGGACAGAACAGTCTGCCTCAGAGCTGATCTACTGGAATGTGAATGAACTCATACAGACTTCAGGTTTTTTACCTCACAGTATTCACACGACCTCCGGAGCTGTATATAACGACTATTTTTTGCATGATTATGAGGTAACAGTGATTTTAAAACCAGGCACAAGGTCATCATCACGCGCACAAGATCGCGCCTTCTCCTCTGATTCTCCAGTGCTAGTCAACCCCCCCCCCACAACTCACACTACCCCCCCTCGTCTTGTCCCCAAGGTTCACACGCGTCCACATTTTTATTTATGCAAACACACACACACACACACACACACACACACACACACACACACAACCGTTTATCCGCTCAGCCCGTCTGCTATTGGCTGAGGCCGTGTTTGTCCTCCAGGTGTTTGAACATGTTGGTGGTGTTTCCTCCGTGACTGGACACTTTCTGGAAGCACATCTTGCAGATCGGGCGGCCGTCCACGTTAATGGTACCGTCGGGGTTCTTCAGGTATCCGAAATATTCCCAGACGGAAGAGCGGACGCTCTTGGAAGGCGGGTGGAGGTCGGTGGGCTTGCCTCCTGCGTCCACTCCCAGCTTTGAAGCTCTAATGGTGTTCTAGAAAGAGAAAAAAAACAAAACACTGTAACAATGACATCACTCTTAGCAGTGTTCGTCTCTTCTTTATAAGCCAGGCTTGCTTTCTCTAGAATAGAGTTATTACTCTCAGAAAGAGGACGTTAAGATTTTTTGGGGCGGGGTCTATTTCTGGACTTGCTCCTCGTTCAGGCGACTTGACCGAGTTGGACACGACAGCACACACTGTTCAACGTACGATAGTTGTTGTAACATTCAAATATTAGCAGTGAAGTTGTTCACATATACAGAACTGGGAATCATGGACAGATTTTTGAGTCAACACAATACTTGCCGATTTTTTTTGTCGATATAAGTCGACTCATTAGCGCCGTTTATCCTCCAATTTGTCTCAAGCAGCTGTTT
>QMIH01001140.1:103947-122886 GCA_003987875.1 Clarias batrachus | reverse complement strand
AAAAAAAAAAAAAAAAAAGCAGCGATGCTCTTACAAAACTTGAGTATTTGCATAAGACGGAGGTGGTATCTTTTTATATCTTTAAGGAATTAAAAGATTTTGCGTTTATAGGTTTACACTGATAATTTAAAAAACGTGAATCGACTGAACCGGAAAATGACTATTAAATTAACTATTAAATCGTAGAGTTCTACTGTCCTACATTTATGTCCATTTCTCCACTTTCTCCCCTCCATTTGTGTCCATTTCACTGTTCCCTCTCACTTGTCCCGAACCTGCAATCTGATTTTAAAACAAACACAAATCACAGACATGTGCGACTGCAGGACCCGAAGCCTGACATTACCTTTAATTCTTCGTACACAGAGAAGTGGCAGAAATGTAGATGTCTCAGCATTTTCCGTCCATCTTGGCTTGAAACCTTTTTGCCGCAGATTCTACACATGGGACATCCGTCCTCGTCAACGACTCCGTCCGAGTTCTTGGGAAGTCCGAAATGTTTCCAGATCGGAGACAGGGGCTGTTTTGACGGTTGGAAAAGTTCTGGGAGATTTTCAGCCAACATCACTTTTGGCCTTCTGTCTGGTATCTGATATACAAAACAAAAAAATTAAGGTACCAGTAAATACAGGTTGTACTCGACTTACAAACAAGTTCTGTTCTGGGAGCACATTCGTAAATCTGATTTGTTCTCAAGTCCGACAATTAGTCTTATTTGCCTTTGACACAAATATGTACATTGTAAAGCATACCAATTCTGCCCCCTTTCCCAACACCGCCACCATGTGGCCACCAAATTAATCTCACTCATGAAATGCAACACACACATAATATACCAGATTTTATACATTTGCTTACACTGAAAATATTGTATATAATTGTAAATATTAGTACCTGTTGCTCTGCATTGTCGTTTTTTTTGTACAAAACCGTTGCCTGTTCTTCTCTGTGGAAATTCGTAACTCGAATGTTTGTAATTTGGGATCTGTATATCTATAGCTAATTAAGCTAACTTTTAAATGGAAGAATTAGCAATGCAATAATCCCCTACACATTGACACGTCATTGTTCTTTATGTCCAAGATAAAACTACAAGAAAAGAATAAAACTCTGTAACTCACTGGATTGCTAAAGCTCATCACTGCATGCAAATCTGCTTAAAAAAATAAGATGTCATTTTAAACCTTAAGTTCATCGTAGGTGCTCCTATGATGATCTTTCAGATGTGCGGTCATATTGGCCGTAACTTTTCCCTTATTGGACACTTTGGCCAGGCAGATTTTGCAGATGGGGAAGCCTGCGCAGTCAGCCGGACCCTCCGTGTCCTTCAGGTAACCGAAGTATTTCCAGACGCCGGACCTGACTCTGTGTTCAGGCGGATAAAGCTCGGGCAGTTCGGTGGCTCCTCCGATAGTGAACGGGTTGACTTCCCTCTGCAAACGCAGAAATAAATCATCACGCAACACGCTCTACAGTTTAGAAATGAAGGCGTCAGGTGAAATCCTTTACCTGCACTTCGGAGTAGACGGCGCTGTGGTTCTCTTTAAGGTGCTGCATCATATTCGACGTCGTTTCTCCTTTGGAAATCAGCTTCCGAAGGCAGAGTTTACAGATCGGCGCGCCGTCTTCCATCAGGTCCCCGTCTTCCGTTTTACGATATCCGAAATACTCCCAGAGTTTGGGGTTGTGCTGGCTGCTCGGCGGATGCAGGTCCGTCGATTGGAAGACACCTTCAAACGTCTCGCTAGTAACCGCACTCTAATAAGCGAGATCATTCGTTTTAGAATTTTACATTTTTTCAAGAAAGAGAGAGAAACCAGGTCTGTTTAAGATGCCCCTACATACCCGGACCTCGTCGTAGACGCTTCGATGGTAATCCTTCAGATGTTTAAACATGTTCGTCGTACACCGTCGCTTCGAAGCCACTTTCTGCTGACACAGCTTACAGATGGGGAAGTCGTCGCACACGACCGAGCCGCCTGCGTCTTTCAGGTAGCCGAAATACTGCCAGACTGCAGAGGTGACGTTCTGAGTCGGTGGGTGGAGCTCCGGTGGTTCGATACCCCATGCTGTTCTAAGTGTGGTGATCGCTTCCTGATGTACATACAGACATTAATAGGCTATTGTAAGAAACTGACTTGCGGTCAAGCTAGTTAGCTATAGAGACTCTGTGAGTGGGGTCAGCTATGACATAACAGTTCTACGCACCGTGGTTCTTTTGTGTGGTAATATATGCATTACCACTGCAGAATAATTTTTTTGTAATTAATTATTAATTTAATTTAGATACGTTTGCAATTAAAGTTGGAAAAATGTTGCAGTTCCTCTATAATCTTACAGGTGGTGCTCTAAATTACTCAAACACTGGCAGGCAGCACAGCATCCTGTATGGTAGGAGTGAATATTTCCCCAGTTTGTTTAGAACTGTAACAAAGTCTAAAAAAAATTATACTGAATCAGGATATTTTTTTAAAATCGTAATACAGAATCGCAATACAAATTGAATCAACACTGAGGTATCGTGATAATATGGTATCAGGTATTCACTGGTGATTCCCATCCAAAGTCTTCGTCTAAGTAAATTTTAACTTAAACCTATTAACCACACACAATAGACAGCAGCTAGCTATCGCACTACTACTGCTATTTAAATTTAATTTATAAAGTCGCTATTTAATTTACAAAGCAGTTACTAAATTCAGCTAAGTGTCCATTTAAAAAAATCTATTAGCATGACCAATTTTATTTCAAACTGATTTCCTTTATTTTTGTTTTGCTTTACGCAGGTCTCCCTTACTGACAAAGACATTCACCTGCACTTCGTTATACACAGACTGGTGTTTTTTCCGAAGGTGCCTCAGCATGTTGGTGGTCGGTGTCCCGCCCGTCGGGGGTTTGATCATTTTCCGTAGGCAGATTTTACAGATTGGGGCCCCGTCATCCTTCAGTTCTCCATCTGCGCCTTTCTGATACCCGAAGTGATCCCATAACTTGATGTCGTTTTGACCGTTCGGTGGATAGAGCTCGAAAGGTCTGTAGATGGACTTTTTGACAATGGCTGGCTAGAAAACAAATAAAAAACACAGCAGTGTTTATAGACAAACGCGTATAAACCGATAAGATAAAAACATACAAGACTGCGCAATACTAATTTTAATCTTCTGTATGCACCAAGTCCCCACAAAACATGTGTGTGTTGTTTCCCTACAACAGAAGTGGCACCACTGTAATTAATAATGACAACTGTGTGAGTGCTTAATCTCTGTACTTCCATGTGCATGACACATTGACCCTCATGACAATTACTTCAATGTATGGGTTTGTGTTCCTTAGTCCCTACTACACATATGTATGATCGTTGTCCCCATAATGCCACTGCTACATGAATTTGTGTGTAAATTTCTGCTGTACTTTCCATCACTAAAAGGCAGCTGTATCACTCTGGTCCCCATAATGTCATCGTGTGTGTCTGTAAAGTTAATCTGTAGAGTTCGGCTCACTGTAAGAGAGTTTCATTTCACCTTGACTTCCTTGTACACGTCCAGGTGGTAGGCCCTCAGGTGCATGAGCATGTTTGTTGTGCTGCCTCCTTTAGCAGTGACTTTCAGCTGACACAGTCTGCACAGAGGGGTGCCTTCAGACACCAGAGACCCGTCTGTGTTTTTCGGGTATCCAAAATATTTCCAAACTGGGGACAGGGCGTCCGCCGTCGGGAGGTGAAGCTCCATGGCTTCCAGCTCGCTCTCGGTTCTTACAGGATCAAAGGTCGCCTGAATCAGGTTGGGTTTAGACCAATTAGCATAAAACGGCTCATGTTTCCTCAGGACTTGTTAAATTAAACCTCAAAAACTGGAAAAACATCTTATTTTAAAAGAGAGGTTTAACTTGCATTTGTTCCCCCCAAATATAAGTTCAGGTTCATTTAAGGAATTTTAACTCGTAAAATTTGCTAATTTGTTATAGTAACTAAATACTCAAGACATGACGGTAGTTATCTGTTATACACGTGACTGAAGAGGTTTATAAATCTTTAGTTGCAAAGCATCTCAGTAAAGATGACCCTCCAGTAACATGAACAGTACAAACACTAAATCATGTACCTTGATCTCATTATAAATTGCCCGATGATAATCTCTGAGGTGGGTGAACATGTTGGTGGTGTTCCCGCCCTTAGCGGACACTTTCTTTTGACAAAGCTTGCAAATGGGGAAGCCGTCACTCAGGACCAACCCTGCAGCGTCTCTCGGGTAACCGAAAAACTTCCACACGGCCGATTTCACCTTTCGGGTTGGAGGATGAAGATCTGAAGTGCCCGTGTCCAGTTCCAAGATAAACGAGCTCAGTACTTCCTGCTGGAAGAGACGACCTTGTTAAAATCTGAAACGACCCTGAGAAAGTTCACAGTTCAAACATAATATGGTTGGAAAACTGGATTTAGGATTGTAATGCTACGTCCAAACAAACTGCGGACCACTAGGGGGCGATAACGCACAAGATTTAATTTGTTTGCGTAAAGATAAAAACAAAAGCAAAAAAAACTAAAAATTTTTCAGTTTTCTTATGGTTGAAACAACAAGGAATTCCCGCCATGGTAACCAAACTACAACCGAGGACAAGTTGTAAAAGGAGGAGAAAATGTTATGTTTTGTACCTCGGGTTCGGTGTACACAGTGTTGTGGTTCTCCTTAAGGTGCTGTTTCATGTTTCTTGTAGTCTCGCCCCTGGACACTAACTTCCGAAAGCAGAGTTTACAGAACGGCGCTCCGTCCTCTTCCACGACTCCGTCTGCGTTTTTGCGGTATCCGAAATGCTCCCAGAGGATCGGATCACACGGGGTGCTGGGCTGGTGGAGGTCGGCGGCCGAGCGAACGTCCTCGAACACCTCGTTAGTCACAGCAGACTGAGATACAGAGAGAGGGAGAGAGAGAGGGACTGATTGAACCTGGGATCAGGTACTAGAATGGAAGAAACGGAGTCTGACTATATTTTAACAAAATAAACCAACGTCTAACATCTGAAGACATTATGAGTTCTTAGAACACTTTGATAAAATGTGTCTAGTCTTTAACCAAAAGTGGGCGTGGCGAACCTAGAGTAACTGCTTGAACGTTCGACACTGAATAACGCAGCACGTGAATGCTAACTGCACCAACTCTAACGGCAGTGCGGCTAAAAAGCTGCGCGCGTACGCACTCGGATTATGTTGTAGATGCTCCGATGAGAGTCTTTGAGATGTTTGAACATGTTGGTGGTGTTTCCTCCTTTAGAAGGCACTTTCTGGTGACACACTTTGCAGATGGGGAAGCCGTCACACACCACCGTCCCCTCTGCGTCTTTCAGGTATCCGAAATGCTCCCAGACGGAGGACGTGACGTTTTGCGTGGGGGGGTGAAGGTCCAGGGTCTCGTCATTGCACTCGGATCTCCTGGCTCCAATCGCCTCCTAAACACAGCGAGATGGGGCAGATATCGACACGGTCAGCTTCAGCACACAATACTGTCCGTATAGATAATTATAAACACTGGAATGCAACTCGGTGTAACTACAAGTGTCAATAAATCACATCTGGTAGTTCATAATCAGCTGCAGAAGATGAACTGAATCATTAATGCAACAGCCTCAGGGGACACAGCGTTCGACCCCAGTGTCCCGAAACAATCACTTCACTTTTCTTAAATCACTTCTTTTCTGGCTTCTTTACTTACTTTTACATTTGCTTCCTTTCATTCCTTTTGTATTTCCTTCTTATTGTTCTATATTACTCTTTCGTTCTTCACTTTTCACTCTTCTCCATTTTACCTTTCCTTTTCCTGTTTTTGTTTCCTTCATTCCATCTCTTCAATACACATGTATATTTTTCCTCGTTTCAACATTTTTCCCCTCTCTTTTCTTTCACTTCTTACCTGATTCTTTCCTTTTGATCCTTTATCATCTTCATGTCATTTTTTGGTTTCCTTCCTTGTCTTTTCCTCCTGCTTCTTTATTGGCTTCATCACATCCTTCTTCTTCTACCCTTCCTTTTCTTCCTTCCACGCCTTTAGCGCCACCTATGTTTCTATTTCCTTTCTTATTCGTTTGCTTCATTTCCTTTCTTCCTGTTTTTTTTCTCTTTCTTTCTTTCATTTCCTTCCCTATGTGTACACTCAAGCGAGTGAGAGTTAAGGGTTAAATCTGGTCACCTGAACGTCCTCGTATACAGACTGGTGGTTTCTCCGGAGGTGCCTCAGCATGGTAGTGGTGAGGTTGGCTCCTCTGGAGGACACGGTCAGCTTCTGAAGGCAGATTTTACACACTGGTGCTCCGTCTTCTTCCACCTCGCCCTCTGTGTTTTTAGGATACCCGAAGTGATCCCACAGCCGGATGTCGAACTGACAGCCGTTCGGTGGACAGAGCTCGAACGGCTTATAAACCCTTTTCTCCACCGCCGGCTACAAAAACAGTTACATTATAATATTTGACAGGATTGTTTTAATATTCGGCACCAGAGTGTTCCGGAGGCTCTACGAGAGCAGACGTTACCTTGATCTGCTGGTACACGTTGCGATGGTTCACCTTCAGGTGGTGGAACATGTTTGTCGTGTCTCCGTCTTTGGACTCCACTCTCTGGCGACAGAGTTTGCAGATGGGGAAACCGTCGAACACGACCGACCCTTCCGCGTCCTTCAGGAAGCCGAAATATTCCCAAACGGCGTAGGTGTTTTGTGTGGGAGGATGAAGCTCCGGGAGTTCGGGGGCGTCTTCGGTCCTCTGGTTCTTCAAAGCTTCCTAAAGGAAGACGGGAAAGTTTCCTAAATACTCCAGGGATTTATTATTGACTAGATGCGTCTCGCATGGAATTTACTAATTTCAAATCAGTACATCTTCTCTCCTGATTGTAATGAGACAAAGCCACAAGATCGGACACACATGTGAAAACCCCATTTAACATTCCTTCAGTAGTTTTTACTGCATCTCCTTTTATAACGGAGGAGTTGTGACAGAACGGGTTGTGAGGGGAAAACTTTATATATATATATATAAAAAAAAATTCACTCCGACATGTAACATTTATAAGATTTACATTTTGCATATTTTTCTGACTTTTTCCTTGAGTGTATACATTTTTTTGCCTCCTATAAAATATAATATAAACGTATAATGTACAATTATTACACGACTATTTATCAGAGCTGGGCTTCTCCAGCTGTTCCAGAGGTGGAACATCTGTTTGTCCAGGTTTCATTCATAGTCAAAAAGTCAGGAAGTTAATAAAACAACTAAATTAGAGAAATATGTAAAAAGCCCAGAAAAGAAATGAAGGTAGGAAAGAAGAGGGCAATCAGAAAGAAAGAAAAAAAGGAAAGGCATTAAATAAAGAAGAAAAGAAAGGAAAAAGAAAAGGAATGAATGAAAAAAAGTCAAGAAAAAAAATGAACAAAATGTTTTTAAAATTTTTTTTAATCAAAATAATTTAAAAAAAGGAAGTAAGGAAGAAAAAGGGAGGAAAGCAATTCAGGAAGTAAAGAAAAATAAACAGGAAGAAGAAATTAATTCAGGAAAGAAAAATAAAATCAACAAAAAAAAAGGAAGAAAGAAAGCAACAACCAGGAAACAAAATAAACAAAAACGACCAAGAGAGTCAGGAGGACAGCTGGATGGTAAGAAGGACAGAAAGGAGGACACGGGGAACAAACAAGAGAAGTCAGGAAGGAACGCCCAGTGTGGATGCAGAAGACCGAACTCATCATGACACGGTTCAGAGACGTGAGCATGACGCGTCCTGCACACGCCTACCTGCACTTCAGCGTACACGTCTTCGTGGTTCTCCTGAAGGTGTTTCATCATGTTGGTCACCAACTCGCCTTCCGCTGCCACCTTCAGGCCACAGATCTTACAGGCTGGATCTCCGTCTTCCATCAGTGCGCCGTCGGGGTTCTTGAGGTATCCAAAATACTCCCATAATTTGCAGTTTTGGTCATCAGGAGGATAGAGAACTGAAGAGGCCTGGTCTGGAACCATCTCCTCGGGCACAGCAGGCTGGAGCAGGAGATAACAGGAGACAATTACAGTCGAGTAACTAAAGGGAGTTCTTTAAAACAGCGCATGATGAGGTTCTTACTCTGATTTCATCATAGACGGCCTTATGATGATCTTTGAGGTGTTTGAACATGTTCGTTGTGTTCCCTCCTTTAGCCGCTACGTTCAAGTAGCATATTTTGCATATGGGGAAGCCGTCGCAGACCACCGTCCCTTCTGCGTCCTTCAGGTAGCCGAAATGCTCCCAGACGGCGGATTTGACCCTGTGCGTCGGAGGGAAAAGGACCGGTGCAGCCAGTCCGTCCTCCCCTCTCAGGGAACTGGTGGCCACCTGCGACACAATTAAATAAAAAATCAACAAATTGTACTTTAAAGGATGGTTGAAAACATGAGAAAGGTTTTATCAACCTTGATCTCGAAGTAGACGGCGTTGTGTTTCTTCCACAGATGCCTGTACAGGAATTTGGTGCTCTCCCCCGGACAGGAAACTTTAAGTCGACAGATTTTACACGTCGGCTGGCCGTCCACCTGGACGACTCCGTCTGCATCTTTCGGGTATCCGAAGTGCTCCCACACGGGCTCGAGAACATCTCCCGGAGGGCAAAGGTCCACTGGCGTGCCTGGATCTCCGGGCTGTCTCGGCGTTTGGTCATCGTTATCGTCACCGCTCGGCTATAAAAGGAAAGACGTGACAAACAAATGGTGTGTGAGTGAGGACCGAACATCCCCCAACATCTACACCAAGGAACTCTGCAGGAACCGAGAGGTAAGGCGTAAGCCCAGGAGGTTCCTTCTTACCGCTAGGTTCTTATGTTACTTGTTTAAAAACTAGGTTATCACATTAAAAACTTGGTTCCTACAGGAAGTGCTACAGCTAGCCTTAAGCTTAAAGATATTTAAACACAATGTTATTAAGTGCTTGTTCATGTATTTTTAATCAAATGATTTCAGAAACTTGTTGAAGCTACAACCTGATTGTTTTTTGTGATTGATTATCTGACACGTCAATCTAACATCAGATTCTGTTTCGAAACTACAACCTTGCTAATCATTTTTACAGATATCCAGATGTTCCTGATGTGCCATGCAGACATGTAAAGCTCTAACACCAGAGCATCATACCCTCATTTCTGTGAACTCGGGGGTGTGGTATCTCTGCAGGTGGACCATCATGTTGGTGGTACATCCCCTCGGGGTGCTGACCTTCCTCAGGCACAGTTTACAGATGGGGAACCCGTCCGGCACGACCATGCCCTTAGAGTTCCTCAGATATCCGAAATGTTTCCAGACGCCTGATTTAAGAGCCATTTTCGGCGGGTACAGCTCGTCCGGGTTGGCCTGGATGGGCGGGGCTCGGCTTCTCTCCTTATAAGGCCGGTACCTGCGCCACCCGGTTCTCGACTTGAGCTCCTCGAATAAGGAGTCGTGGTAGAACTTGAGGTGGCGGAGCATGTTGGATAAAATGCCCTGCTTGGACACGATGGACTGTCTGCAGGCCTTACACTTGGGCCGTTCGTTCTCCTCGATCACGCCGTCTGCGTTTTTCGGGTAGCCGAAGTAGTCCCAGACGGGGGACAGGGGGAGGATGCTGGGCGGGAACAGCTCGGGAAGGTCATTCGGTTCCTCTGAACGACTCGGAGGCAACGTTTCATTCGCAAGCTGCAAAAAAATAAAACATGCCCGTTTGTGATTAGATCACGACGATGCGGCGCAACACAACACGACAGGCCACGCCCAACCGCAGTGTTACCTTCACTTCTTCATACTCGGCCGGGTGGTGGCGCCGCAGGTGGTTCAGCATGTTCGATGTGGTTCCGTCTTTAGCCGCCACTCTGCGATGGCACATTTTGCACAGCGGGAATCCGTCCTCCTTCAAATCACCCTCGGTGTCTCTAATAAATCCAAAATATTTCCAAACAGGTGAGTTCCTTCGTTTGACAGGGGGGTGGAGCTCTGTGGTGTCCGAGAGGTCTGGGCTCTGCTCCAGGCCCACAGGAGCCATCGCATGCTGCAACGGGAACCAGCGGAGGTACAGTTTAATTCAGTTTAAACCACTAGCAGTTAGTCTGAATAAAATWATCAACGACCGGAGGGGTGTGATGAAGCCGAGTCACGATTGCTACCCAAACTTTGACTAATTTCATTAAAGCACCCAAGAGCTTATGTATTCGGTGCACTGTATCATTTAACACCTTAATTAACCAAGACCTTAGTTAAATACAACCCGGTTAAATACAATCAGAATCCAGAATGTTCTGAATAGCGTATTGTTTTTATAAGGCAAAAGAATCAGTGGGTTTTTGATTCTAGCTTAGAGGTCAGGGGTCAGAGTTTACCTTCAGCTCTGCATACACGGCCTGGTGATGGTGCTGCAGGTGGCTATACATGTTGGACGTGTTTCCATCTTTGGATGCGACGACTTGATGGCACAGCCTGCAGATGGGGAAGCCGTTCTCTTCCAGCACGCCCTCGTTGTTCATGACGAAGCCGAAGAGCTTCCACACGGCGGACTTGCGAGGTGTCGTGGGCGGGTACAGTTTAATCGGCTCGTCTCCTTCGGGTAACGGCATAAAGAGACCGGCAGACTATAGGAAGAGACAGGAGAAGACCCACGGTGGGTAACAGGAGGAGGCGTGGCCTGGTTGTCTTTTGAGAGTGGAGTGAGTGTGGCTCATCTCAAAGCTAAAATCGTTTATAACTTTGAATTATTACATAAAAGACTTAAATAATGGAACAGACTGATGTAGACGTCTTGTCTGATTGTTTGCGGAGGTCGGACGCCTACCTTATTGAGCGGACACACGATCTGATGCTGGCTCTGAAGATGGTGTCTCATGTTGCTCGTGCTGCCCGAGGATCCTGCAGTCAGCTTCCAGCCGCAGATTTTACAGCTCGGCCTTCTGTCCTGGTCAGAACTGAAGTACTGCCACACGGCTGATCGGACCTTCCGCTTCCGTCTCGGAGAGGCCGTGACTCTGCGGTCCACGTAATCTTCATCACCATCATCGTCGTCGTCAGAATCATCGTCAGCCTCGTTTTCGTCTTCGCTCTGCTTCTCTGCGCCGGACGAGTCTGATTTCAGGTTCTGCTCATCCGACTCCACCTTCATGTCCGAATCGGAGGAGTCCAGGTCAGGCCACAGGGCGTCTGCTCTCTGATACACAAGTACACACAGGACTGAGTGGAGCAGCTACAGGGGACTAGTCACATCGTTTATGTGACCAGGATACTGAAAAGTGTGTGTGTGTGTGTGTGTGTGTGTGTGTGTGTGTGTTCTGGGACACGCCTGCTGTAGAGTGATGCTTGAGTGTAGTTAGTGAGTAGGGTGTGTGGTTTGGGACACGCCCACAGTGGGGAGACATTGAAATGCATATAGTGTACTTTGGGGCACGCCCACAGTGAAGCAATGATGGCGTGTATGTACATAGTGTGGTTTGGGACACGCCCACAGTGGAGGAATGCTGGAGTGTATATCTTGTGGTTTGGGACACGCCCACATTGGTGCGACGCTGGAGTGTATATCGTCTGGCTTGGGACACGCCCACATTGGTGCGACGCTGGAGTGTATATCGTGTGGCTTGGGACACGCCCACATTGGTGCGACGCTGGAGTTTATATCGTGTGGCTTGGGACACGCCCACAGTGGTGCGATGCTGGTGTGTATATCGTGTGACCTGGGACACGCCCACAGTAGAGGAATGCTGGACCGTATATCAAGTGGTTTGGGACATGCCCATGGTGGAGAAATATATAGTGTGGCTTGGGACACGCCCACAGTGGAGTGACGCTGGTGTGTATGTGATGAGTAGGGTGTGTGGTTTGGGACATTGGTCTCCATGTAGTGAGTACAAGTACAGTGTATGGTTTGGGACACGCCCACAGTAGAGTGACACTGGTATGTATGTATGGAGTAGGGTGTGTAGTGTGAGATGTAAACTGAGACACAGCCGTACCTTGGCCTCTCGGTAGGCGAGGGCGTGGTTCTCCTGCAGGTGGCGCAGCATGTTGGACGTGTTCCCCCTCTTACACGCTACTTTCAGCTGGCACAGTTTACACGTGGGGAAACCGTAATCCTCCAGCTCGCCCTCTGGGTTTATAAAATACTCAAAGTACTCCCAGACCCCGGAGCGTGCAGTCTTGTGAGAGGGGAAGTCCCAGAGCGTGGACTTGGCGCGTTTCTCTGGAGGGGCGTGGTCGGATGGCTCGTCCGTGTCGTCGGTTTCCTCAGAGGATCTCGTCTGGAACACAAAGCCGGATGGAGATTTCGGGTTGATTTTGGAATAATAAAGCTGGTTGAGATGAGAAGGTGAAGCGACACCACCACCTGCTCCTGACTCCACACACACCCGCGTGATCAGGTGACCGTGCTGACTAACCACAGGACCAGGTGCTCACACATCTCCAAGACCAAGCGTGACCAAGTAAATCAAAATCAGTGTTATCTTTCACATACACACACACAAACACACAGCAGAAGCTCCACGACGGCGAATCCGCACGTCTCCGCCTGTTCAATCCTGCTAACGTCCCCGCAGACGCTCGCTCACACACACTATGTTTTCTTCTCAACGTTCTCCTTCATCTCCACATGGTCTCACTGTGTGTGTGTGTGTGTGTGTGTGTGTGTGTGTGTGTGTGTGCAGTCTAGTTCCACACTAACTGAGAACCAGTAGTTACCAGATCAGCTCAAACCGTTTAGTTTTTTATTTATTTGTTTACTCATTAGATTTCTGTTGATGTTTGGGTTTTTATTCGTTGTTATAACGTTTAATAAAATAAAGTACACCATGACATCCTGAAAGACAAAGCACTATCATCAATTCTTATAATAAAATAAATAAATAACTAAGTTTAACACTTTTACATCTTTAGAAAAAAATTTTATTGAAAAAAAAAAAAATTGTATTATATTATATTTTATATACATTATAAAAATACAAATATTAGTATATTTACAAACATATGTGTTTAAATTTATATAAAAAAATAGAATCCGTTAGAGATGATAAAATATGTTACACTTTTTTTTTTACGTTTTTGATAAAAAGTAAAAAAAAAACATGTATTAAATCTATCTAAATTTGCAGAACTGATGTTGAGATGTCAGAACTAAAATGATGGGGCTTTACGGTGAGGGTTTTAATGTGTGTGTGTGTGTGTGTGTGTGTACACAGTGGAGTCAGGTGTCTTTGTGAAAGCCGATCGTTACCTGTGACGCGGCTGCAGGACCGGTCCTGCGTCTCTGCCGAGTGTTCTTGGGCCGCTTCCTGCGTGCTCTCTGGCGCCTCTGAGGGGGACCGGCATCACGCCCACCTGTGAGGAACACACACACACACACACACACACACACACACACACATTCAATAAATGATTTTTTTTTTTCATTTGTGACAAAAACAGTATGTAATGCTTGTACGACAGCTGATGACCTAAAATAAAATAAAAAATTAAAACGAACATAAAGTATGAAATAAAAAGAATGTTTACAAATATAGAAAAAAAAAATATAAAAATCTTTAGCTATATAAATGTACATCAACATGTACAAATAATAAAATAAAATTGGGATAAAGAAAACATGTGCAGACACATGCAAAACAATGTGCAGAATAATGTGCAAAGTTCAAAGTTCCAGGGTGTGAAAAATGTGCAAATACTTGTAAAAAAAAATTTCAGCTAAAACGAGATCACATGACGAGTCTCAGCGTTTCACACAGTGTAGATTCAAGGCGGATTCTAAACTTCATGTCTTTTTTTTTAAATACATTTTTTCATTTATTACATTTTTTTTTTCCCCCCGATTTTCTCCCTAATTTAGTCGTATCCAATTCCTCCCCGTCACTAGGGGGCTCCCACATTAAGGCTACTACTACCACTCAGCCGGGAGGGCCGAAGACTATCACGTGTTTCCTCCGAACCACGTGACGCCAGCCGACCGCATCTTTTCGAACTGCTCGCTCGCGCACCGTTGGGGGCGGAGTCAGACACTCGGAGGACAGCGCTATCCGCTCCCTCCGTTGCGTGAGCTCACAGACGCCCCTGACTGGCTGTAGAGCCGTGATTAATGTGGGAGCACTGAGTACCTCTCATCCCTCCCCTCTGAGAGAGCTCGGCCAATCAGCTCTCTCTAGACCTCCGGCTGCGAGAGGTTACAGCACCACCCGGGATTCGAACTGGTGATCTCCGGATGATAGCGCGAGTGCTTTAACCACTGCGCCACTCGGAGGCCGATTTATTACTTTTTAAGTAAAATAATTTGTTTATAAATGTGTTTCACAAGTTCTATTAACATAAAATCTGAATATTACAATATTAAACACTGATCACTTAAAAAAAATACATAAAATAAATAAAATATATACTATTTTACTTAAACAAGGTGTATATTTAACTTATCTTCCAAAAAAAAAATCATTCAACATAATTAAATAAATAAAGAACCAAATACAGAATGAAATTAAAAAAAAATCTTGCTTAGAAATAATAAATAATATATAAAATAATTGTATATATATATATATATATATATATATTTTTTTTTTTTTTTTAATTATATATAAATTCTTTTAAAAACCCTTCCTTCAGATGCACTCGGGGCGTAACTCAACACAAATCATTTTGAAAAGAACTAGACAAAAGCATTAAAAACATGAGCGTGTGGTAATTTATCGCACATTAAACTCTGATCCACGCAGAGCGACAGACCTCTCTCCACTCAAGATACAGAGTTATATTTAAAAACAGCTGAAACACAAGCTGACGTGTTAAAGCCTTCTTTCTAACGCGAGTCGTCGCCGGTGAACAGCCACCGTCTGCGTGTTGACCAGTTTGACCATCACGAAGGACAGCCGTACACCACCTAGTGGACGTGCTCGGAACTGCTGGGACAAACAGGTTGAAGATTTTATGAAAGTTCAAAGACTGACGAATATTCATAGGCTGAAAACATCTCACTACTAAAATGCGTGTACATAATTGTGTTTTACGTTCTCAATAAAACGTGTAGATCTCCTCGTGTGAAATGGCCACGCCCCCTCTACACAGCAGATCGGACTTCCAGTCTGACGGGGCGCTTCAGACTCTGACTGCATGCATTATGGAGATCGAGACTTTCTGCGATGTGAACGATAACAGAGACGCACTGTTCATCTCTTCCCCACACACACACACACACACACACACACACACACACACACAGAACCTGTAAGACTAGAAATCCATGTGCTCTTGCAGCTGCGTGGTGAGATCCCGTAACCCCACACTACACTGTCGAGGGACCGAGTGAGACCGCGGTGAGGAATTAAACACTTCCTCATGTGCACCTGCACACCGCAGATTCATTTACTACAACAGCACCACACACACACACACAGGGAAACTGATGAGAGACAGACTCTGGGTTTTGAGCTTTTGGAGTGAGAGATCAGACGTTGGCAAATGACTTAACGGTAATATGACGTATGCACAGTGTTTTTTTTTGTTTTTTTGCATATGCAAATTAGGATAGGAACACTGATCTGTGCGGAAAACAAACTGTCCACACACTAGCACGCGCATTTTGTTTGTGTGTGTATATATGTGTGTATTTATGTATGTACATGTGTATGTGTGTATACATACATACACATTCATATATATATACACACACAGTAATTCCCTTTCATACAAACATTTACGTTATGAGCTTTGAAGACAAAAGATTGGTGATTTCTGAGGCTGGTGACTCTAAATGAACGTCTCCTCTGCAGCAGTAAGTTTTGGACTTCATGAGAGACAGTTTCATCATGGAGCTTGATGGGGTTTACAAACACACTCGACACACCAATACTGTTCTTGTGAGAAACTGATCCAGAACAGCTGACCTTCATGTCTTAAAATGACACCTGACTGTGTTGTTGTTACATGAGACATACTGTATATACATATATCGTGTATGTGATATAATGTAACAACAACACATTGTGTGTGTGTGTGTGTGTGTGTTTGTGTGTGTGTGTGTGTACATGTGTGTTTTCAGGATGTTGTACCCGGAGTGTTGGGCCAGCAGGCCCGCGGTGTGTGTGTGTGTGTATGTGTGAGTACCCGGAGTGTTGGTCCTGCAGGCCCGCGGTGTGTGTGAGCGTGTGAGCGGCTGCTCTTCCTCCTCCTCTTCCTCTTCCTCGGAGGACCCGAGCGGGGCGAACAGACTGATCTCCAGCGCGGAGCCGGTTCCCGGTGATGTCTCCGTCCTGTCCCTGTCCTGTCCCTCCCTCTCGTCCTCCAGCTTCACCACCACAAACGGGTCTGAGACGCTCCTCTCTTCCTCCTCCTGCTTCAGCACCTCCTCCTCTTCCTCAGCGCGGGGGAAACTTTGGGAAAACATCGCTTTCTCCGGTCCGCTTTTCATCCTCTTCTTCCTTATTAATCTCCTTTAATCGCGGGAATTCAGATAAACCCGATAAACTGCATTTTAACCTCAAACCGCGGCTCTCGTGCTAAAACACAAACCCCCGCTCAGCGCCAGAGTCCGCGGCTAGTCATGGCTTCATGCTAGCTCGGTATCAACACCGCGGTATCGCGCCTCAGGGGGCGTGGTCTCCTCCACCGGAAGTCACCTGCTCGCCTATAAATGGCGGTGATTTCCGCTGGAACCGTAATGGCGCTTCGTTCACTCCTCGCGCTTACTACATCACTCATCACTAACACCAGGGGCTCCTGATATACACACACACACACCCCACTGCACCCTGGGCGTGTCCCAAACCGAACATCCTAGTTTCTAAATAGTGAACATAAACACCACTTTCGCTCCGCTATGGGTGTGTCCTAAACCACACTTCCTTCTCACTGAATAGTGTACACAAACACAATGGTCACTAAATAGTGCACACAAACACCATGGTCACTCCACTGTGGGTCATGTCGTAAATATCACATCCTAAATACTAAATAGTGAACACAAACACCATAGACGCTCCACTGTGGGTGTGTCCTGAAACATACATCCTAGTTACTACATAGTGAACACAAACACCATGGTCACTCCACTGTGGGTCATGTTCTAAACCACATATCCTAGTTACTACATAGTGCACACAAACACCATGGTCAGTCCACTACAGGTGTGTCCTAAACCACACATCCTAATTACTAAATAGTAAAAAGAAACACCACTTGCTCAACTATGAGTGTGTCCTAAACCACAAATCCTTGTCACTGAATAGTGTACACAAAGGTCACTAAATAGTGCAAACAAACACCATGGTCACTAAATAGTGCACACAAACACCATGGTCACTAAACTGTGGGCATGTCCTAAACCACATATCCTAGTTACTACATAGTGCACACAAACTCCATGGTTACTCCACTCTGGGAGTGTCCTAAACCACAAACTCTATTCACTATATAGTACATATAGATGCCATCCATTGTGGATGTATCTTAAACCACACATCATTCACTATATAGTGTACACAAGCACCATGCTCACTCCACTTTAAGTGCCCCACGACTGCATAGTGACTTTAGTAAGGATTGAGACATGCTCCACTTGTGCTTGAAGCCTCCATGATTCATCTACCAATTACACTGACTAATGCATTTTACAATAGTATTTGCTAGCACTTGGGCCGAGATGACTTTCTAGAATACCTAGGCTAATGAAAATCATGTAGCTGAACGAATTATTTACATTATCATGTGCCATCTGGGATAATGGGCGATGGATTATCCCCACCCTGAGGAGAATCAAATGAACAAACTTAACTGAAAAGTCAAGCGAACGTCCGGGAGGCATTCGAAATTTGTTTCTGTCAGTGGAAAGCCAAGCGAAGCGAGTTTATTTTTTTCAATCAGCAAGAGTTGTTTTGAAAGATCCAACTCACGATACCGACGTTGCCTTCAGCATATATTCAAAAGCAACATGATTTTTCACACTTTTTTTTTTTGTGAGTAATATTGGTAATATTTTTTGTGTCTGGAACAGATTATCTGTGTTGACATTATTTCTCATGGGAAAATTTGTATCGTGGAACGTCAAGTGAAGCAAGCTGTATATATATTTTTTGTGGGTTTTTTTGTGCAAGATTTAGTGAGGACGCAGCACCATGGGTCCCAAGAATGGTAGTGAGGATGGTAACAAGAAGAAAAGGGAGACATTTTTAGTTTGGTTTTTAAAGCAGCCCGTGCTGAGAGGAATCATAAATTAAGGTTAAGTCAGGTTTAATGTCTATTTATTTAATATTTTACTTCATTTACATGTCTTTTCTAAATGTTTTGATTGTTTTTATATGCAAAAATATGATTATAAGGATGGAAATTGGTAATATTGGTAATATTTTTTTGGAGGCTGGCTCGATTATCTGCATTTACATTATTTCCTATAGGAAAATGCATTTCACAATACAACATTTCACCTTAAGGACTTGTCTCCTTCGTATTCCTATGCCGAGGTACCTCTGTATGTATTAATGCATATTATTTACTTCTTTGTTTGGTTATGCAGGGTGCATTTGTAGGATATATATTTATCATAATACCAACTTTTTAAAAAGGCTTTTATTCTTTTAAATCGTCCTCTGAAGACTTTTATTTTGTACTTTTCCACTCAGGTCTGACTGGATTCTCTGTGTTGCTAAGCTAAAGGCAGGAACGTCTGTCCATTTTGAACCAATTTGACAGCAAAATGCATGATTCAGAGATTCCCAGGTGAGATTAATAATTATTTCTATTTTTTCTGACAGCACACATGTTTTTATTCAATCGCGTTTAACTTTAAAAAACGCAGCTCTTCCTTATTTTATTTAGTCAAGGATGTGAGTGCGGCTCCAGAAGGCGGAAGCGTCGGGTTTGCGCAGAATCACTCGCTATTTAAAAAAAAAAAAAACCCTGTCATCAGGTGCTGACGGCAATCTTTAATCGACTTTCTCTGCTACTAGCTGC
>QMIH01001140.1:83119-103906 GCA_003987875.1 Clarias batrachus | reverse complement strand
TTTGTATCAGCTTAATGTCACTTAATCAGTATAAAGCAGTGGCTGTGTCCCAATCCACACTGTCTGTGCTAGAATAGTAGGCTAGGTAGTGCTCCACCTAATGATGCACTCACCAGACTTTATAGAWTTTTTTTTCCCCCTCAGGTCAAGTACTGGAAAAACAAAATCACACTTAGCACTTAGTCGCTGCTCCTCGTCCTCCAGATACGGAGGCTTGAAAAGGAACATTTTGTTTTAATTTCCACCATTTCCAAATTTCCCTGCTGGCCATGATGTGATTTTCCAGAGTAAAAACCTCTGATACTCTTTGCTCTGTCTCAAAAAAGCATGACAATGATTTCATTATCACTAAAGGAATGAGAACACTCCCTTTTTTTACTTTTTTTTTCACCGGTAGGCTCATTTGAATTTTTAGATTTGTTTTAGAGATACAAATTACAAACTGATTCCATAAAAAACTCAATGTACTGGTTTCATCTTTTTTTTTAAAATGTTTTTAAATTATTTAATTTTAGTACATGCCATGACCAGTAGTTGCTTTGTACAATTGTTTCACTCCTTATTCAAGTGTCTTAGCTGTAATAATTCTGTGTAGTGCACTATATGTCCAGTAGGGAGCGCTGTTTCAGCGCCCTGTATAAAGTACAAAGTACAGGATGTGTGTACAGTAGTGCACTGAATGTACAAACAGAGCAGCTAATGCTTTGCTTAATGTGTGTGTGTAGCGGTTACAGAAGGATCGAGGCGGTGTTTACTAGCGCCCCTGGTGGACTGGAGGGCTTTAAGGCTCACGCTGTGTTTCAGGAGATTGCTAAAAAACTTGCGGAGGTAAGTGTGTGTCTGGGGAAACCCACACCAGCTTTGTTGTATTTATTGTTTATAAATGTGTATGTGTGTATGTGCACATGCAGGAAGGTGATCAGTACGTGAAGAAGATCGGAGGTGTGTTCGCTTTCAAAGTGAGGGACGGGCCGGGTGGCAAGGACGCCACATGGATCGTAAACGTGCGCGACGGAAAGGGCTGCGTCCACAACGACACCTGTTAGTCTGATCGGACAGATCGGTGCTCTCGTTCTGATACATTATCGTCTCTGTGGTGACGGCTCTCAAGATAAGACATCATGATGTGACGACGTTTTTCACCTACTTTGTCTTCTCTTTCCTTGTTACAGCAAAGAAGGTGGACTGCACACTCTTGATGACGGACTCGGACCTGCTGGAAGTCATGACGGGGAAGATGAACCCTCAGACTGTGAGAGCGCATTTACATGTAAAAATTAACAAATAAAAACACTGAATTCTGTCTTGGTGTTAAACTTGTATTGTTGTCGTATCACTCTGCGATTTTTCCAGGCGTTCTTCCAGGGAAAGCTGAAGATCACGGGGAACATGGGAATGGCCATGAAGCTCCAGAACCTGCAGCTACAACCGGGCAAAGCCAAGCTGTAAGGCTCCGCTCGCACGGATGAGCGTCCCCTCTGAGAAGGGACGGAGAGCCTCATCTCGTCTCTTCACTTCCTCCTGCGCATTAGCCTCCAGACCTGAGTTTAGAGCTGAACCTTAAGGACCTAAACTCCACACATGACACCGGATCGTCCCCCAGTCCTCCTTCTTCCTTCCCTCCTTTATTCCTCCTCTAACACACGCAGGAACACGTAGCTGAAAACATAATTCTCACGTTATCGCTTATTGTAAACGTGCAGTGACACTGGGGCGGAATTTTAAAGGGGCGAAATTAGTCTCTCATTGGTCGTCTGCACTGTCGGTCAGTTTCCAATAAAATGTCAGTTTAAAATAAAAAAAATAAAAAGTCAGTCAGTTTGAGATGAAAAGTTTCTCCACCCTCTATACGAAAGTATGTTGCACACGTCTAGGTTTTACAAAACCTGTTACGTGAGACGTTCGAAAGTGTTGATTCATTCTGTTGATTTAAAGCAAGCAGGAATCAGGAGTCATACTGCGTTCATGTCACCAGGTGAAGATCAGACAACGTCCTCTTATTCTGTGTTTCACACAGATGACATTCGGCTCGTTTGATGTCCTGCGTAGCTCGGTGAACTTCCGCGCACGTTTATGCTGATCGTCCTGAGAGAAATGTTAGCTTATGTTACACTGGAAATTTTAGCATGTAATTGTAATAGTGCCACCTACAGCACAGGAGTTCATAAGCCTGTGAACCTGTGAAGATGCCTCGTTATTACATGCTGAAGCTTTTAGTGCTCACGTGTTTCAGCTTCATTGCTCACACAATATAAATTTGAATGTCAGGAAGCAGGGCTGAAATCCATGCCACATTTCAGTTTCCACTGAACTGCCACGTTTCTAATTTCCCAGAATTTTCCCAGAAACTCACCATGTGACATGAATGCTGCATTCAGAAGGAGGACTGAGACGTAACGATCCAAAGCTAATAATAATAATAGGTGTAGGGGTTCATTCTGACACGGTAACACTAAGACCTTCCTGAATTTCCGGAGATAATCCCGTCCCGTGATCCAAGGATGTTTTCATCCCAAAGCACGTCCTTCTCTTAAGCATATCTGGCTCAGCAAGGGGCGGAGCTTAAAGTTATGATCACACCACAACGTTGAAACTCACTTCAGAGAATGTTACTTCCTAGAATGAGCTCATGAATAATTAATGAGCAGCACTTACTCCATCCAATCACAGTGCAAAAAGGATTTTTTTGTACAATTTATGACATTTTATGCTCGTATAATCCCACAACACAAGCGTAGCTGCGTAATGGATATCGTATGGACGTAGTCAGCTAGCTCATGTTAGCCACATTAATGCGAGCTACCTTATTTTACTCGCTAGCTAGCCGATGTTAAGTCGATAAACTGGATTTTTTTATGTTAACTTATCTTGCTAGTGATCATGGGGTCATGATGTGATTAGCAGTGTTTTAGTTTACAGTAGTTCTGTGTGGTAATGTTACAGATGTTAAAGCAAAGGTTAGCTAGCTGGTTTACCTAATGTTGCTAAGCCGCCGTCAGGTGATATAAACCAGAAATGTGTGAACCAGAAAGAAACATAGTTGGTGTGGTCATGTAATCAAATGTAACTTCGAGCTCCGCCTCTTGTTAATCCACAGAGATCTAAAACTCGGTATAAGTCAAGTGACCTGGAGTGTGTGTGTGTGTGTGTGCGCGTGTGTGTGTGTGTGTGTGTATTGGGGGGGGAGGGGTGTTTTCACGATTTAATAAAACTAACGATAATGTAGAAGTCTAAATAAATTTTATTTTGAATTTTGAATCTGTGTGTTTTTATATTTTCACTTTAAGCAGACAAACAAACAAAAATGTTATAATTAAACTTATTCTGATGAAATACTATAATAAATACTAGACTAAATTAAATTCTTGTTTAATTAATACAGTAATGGATTATTGATAAACTCTCAGTAAGTTTAGTAAAAATGTAAGTTTAGTAATCGCCTGACACAGATAATGTCTTAGCATTCACCTGTGGCGAGCAGGAAGGGGTGGAGTCTGGGATCGAGGCAGAGGGGAGGCGTAGCCATGGAGGATTTGGAGCTCTGCAGTGGAACGTTGCTCAGCTGATGTGGAGCAGATGCCGTCATACCGTCACAGAGTCATCATGATCCTGTCAAACCTCCAGCATGACTCATTCAGAGACCGAGCTGGAGTTCTGCCCCGCGTCACCATGTCCAGAAAGTGCAGCTGTGAAAACACCACCAGGGCTTTTTCTCCAATAAGAGGCCTGTGGTTTCGGACACCGCAGTGAACTGGTGTTTGTGCTCTATATTATACATAGGGTGTGTGGTTTTGGACACGCCCATAATGAAGTGATGGTGGTTATGTGCATATTATAGTAAATAGGGTGTGTTTAGGGACACGCCAACAATGATCAGTGTCTATGTCACAATATAGTAGATAGGAAATGTGGTTTGGGACACGGCCACAGTGGAGCGATGATGGTGTTTATATAAACTATAGCGAGTGGGCTTGTGGGCTTTGGAAAACGCCCGCAGTGCAGTTATAATGGTGTTTATGTGCACAATATAGTGAATAGTGTATGTGATTGGGCACACGCCCACAGTGGAATGATGATGACGTTTACTGTATGTGCACTATATAGTGAATAGGGTGTGTGAATTGGAACACCCATTCAGGAGTGATGGCATAAGTAGTGCACATAAAAGCCGTCATCACTCCACTGTGTGAATAAGTTATCTAGTTTGGGACACGCCCACAATGGATGGCATCTTTGCGCACTTCATAGTGAATAGGGTGTGTGGTTTGGGATAACCCAAAAATGGATGGTGTCCACTATTTATGTGACAATTGTGAGTGATTGTGAGTAATTATGTGGTTTATGTGTGCTATACACTGTATAAAACTTGTGGTTTGGGACATGTCCAAACATGGCCTGCATGGACACGGGGTTTTGTGCTACTGAATGTTTTTTCCAGTGCAGTGGGTACTGTAGGTCATAAACCTTTCTTTCCACTGAAGTCATGGACGGAGTGTAATTTCAGGCTCAGTGATGCCTATTAGTGAAATTGGACGTGAAAGAAAGTGTTAAAAGCACAGCTGAGGAGAATTACGATGACAAATCGCTCATGTGAGACATTAAATCGTAATTTTTTCATCTTTTTTTCCCCCTTGCAAACAGCCTCATTTTATCAGTCATTAAACATTAAACACAGATTCAGTCTGCCTCACATCAACTCTCTCATATGCTTATAATCACGGCTATAACAAATCACATCTCTTCAGTTGAAAATGTAATTATCTGAAGGAACGCAGCATACAGATAGCATCGAGTTTATTGTGTTAACAAGAGAATGTTAACGACCAAAAATGTTTGGAGCCTAGGTGCTCTGTCAGCTCTGAATAAACAACTCCTGGAAATTCAGTTAGCGATCGATGCTAGATGTAATTACAGTGTAATATTAGTTGAACAGCGAGCGTTTTGTTAGCTAATATTTGTTACGTCTGAGGTAAATATTGACTCATTTTTATGATTACTTTTTGTTCACATTGYCTGTATACAAGTGGTCATATTGAGTCGAATGCGTGTAAAATGTCTTGTTAAAGGCTGGAGTACTGTTGCTAGGCAACTGGAAAATCCGCTAGTTAACGATTGAGGCTAATTATTTCGACAAGCAAATCTTGTATACAGACAATATGAACATATGTTTAATTAAGAAAATGTCTTGTAAGTGTTTTCTTAATTATTATCCACCATGTCTGAGGTAAATGCTAACCTTCCTGACAATTTTGTGTCCTTATGTCATCGGTAAACACAGCAATATTACTGTAAACACTGAGATCTGTAATATGCAGTCAAATACAAGATAAACCTGAAGTTCATGTGGTAAATTATTGTTGCTTGGCGACCAGAAAATCTGCAGGCAAAGCAAATGCTAGCTAATGGCTAAACACTTTATATTGATGCTGTAGCAGGTGTTTTCTTTGGAAATTAACAACACATCTGAGGTAAATGTGGACCTTCCTGATAAATTTATCTTGTTTAAACTGCCACTGTGTGTCTAGAAGATTTACTAAGTTGGCTTATTAACCTCAGTCTTTAACTGCTTTGCCCTGCAGATTTTAGATTAGATTTAACTTTATCATCACTGTACAAAGTACAAATACAAAGCCAATGAATTTCAGTTAGCATCTTAGGAATCTAAGTAAACAAATGGAA
The DNA here is from genome assembly GCA_003987875.1 of Clarias batrachus. NCBI lineage: Eukaryota > Metazoa > Chordata > Actinopteri > Siluriformes > Clariidae > Clarias > Clarias batrachus. Next base: position 98,227 of record QMIH01001140.1, on the reverse strand, counting down.
CAGGTATTACATCATGCCTCTACGGTACAGTGGTAAAAGTTTAGAAGAATCTTGGAGCACAGGTGGACCTTTTTCAGTCTCCTCGGAAAATAAAGGTCCTGTTGTGCTTTTGTTTTAATCAAAAAAAGGTGGAGTTCAGCGACCAGGTCAGGTTCTCTGAGATGTGGATTCTATGGAACTTATCGCTCGGTACAGACTCGACAGCAGCGCCCTTGACGTTCATGGGAGCATGAGTGTGATTGTTCTCGCACCATCCTCCCTGTAAACTGTTTCATAATCACCTCTGGTGTGGATCCAGGGTAGGAGGGTCTTTGCTATGTCACTGCTATGATGGAGTGAGTGTGACAGGGCAAAGGTCATTGGGTTCTGTTGCAACAGAGTGCTTAGGTACTAACAGGATGGTAGCTGACTTAAAGCAGTTGGGAACGGCTGCCTGAGCCAAAGACAGGTAAAAGATGTCTTTGAAGACCTCCACCAGTTGCTCTGCACCAGTTATCACCCAGGACCAGAATGCTTTTTGCGAATGGGCGCCACCTTCCCCAGGGAGAGAGGCAGGCCTGGTTGGAGGTTTTATACTGGCTGGTTCGAGGCTTCTGGTTGGTTAATTGTGCTATACTACTCCTTCCTCATGCCAGTACATGCTATAGAAGAGTACATCCATCATGCCATCTCACCTACCTCTGCTGATTTATTTTCATGTATGGAGAAAAAACAGCGGACTATGTCCTTGCGTCAACTATTAAAGCCTCAACTAAATCACAGTCAAATATTGTTACTCTCTCCTCTTTGCTAGAACAATTTTAGTGAATCTTTGATCAGATTTGACCACCACAGAGCTTACAATCTCATATGCATTAGAAAAGGCAATGAGTGGAAAACAGCCTTTATCACCACATCAGGTTACTTAAAGTACTGCATAATGTCTTTAGGGCTTTCTGGCTTCCCCTCAGGCCTTGAATATTATATCAATGGCATCCCCAGGAACAACTTTTGCAGAAGTTTGTAGAGCATGAATACTGTAGATGACATATTGATTTAGTTCCTGTCTTTTGAAACTGATCATGTCCAATCTATTGGATAATTCATTCTACATCAAGCTAGAATTTTTTTTTATTTAATGTGCAGTCCATCTCTGTCCTTGGCTACATCGCTGGGCCACAGGGTGTCGCCATGGACCATGCAACCAAGTTTAGAGCAGCGACTGGCTTGACAGTTTCAAGTAATGTGATAAGTTTTGCATAAACTGATCCATCCAAGACGTTCATACTGGAAGCAGACAGCTCAGAATCAGGTGTAGATGGTGGAAGTGGAATTCTCCTTGAAGAATTTTTACCCAGCTGAACAGGATTATAAGCTGTCAAGCTCAGTGGCAATCTCTGGTTGGAGGGAGCTGCACTCTCATTTACAATCTTTACTGATCACAACAACCAAGAGTGGAAACTGCCAAACAACTAAACACTGGCCAAGCATACTGGGCCACAGGTTCTCCTCGGTTCCACCATTTTCTTTTCCATAGAACTGGGTCTAAAAATATCAAGGCCAATTCCTTGTTTCACCGTTTCCCCACTAAAGACCCAAAACATTCTTTGTGTTTCACCTTTTCACCTTTATGTTTTCTTAGAGCCATAACTTGGGACCATAATAAATTACACAACTAGGACAATTACTTGTGCTCAGAGCCGACACGTTCCTCCTGAATGCCCCCACAATCACATCCTAAGCGGTAAATCAATCACTCTGGTCTCCAAACAATGTATCACCTCCTGAAAACTGGGTTCTGGTGGATATTTCCTCATGTACCAGAGGACACAGATGGAGATGGAAGCACCCAGTTTACCTCTCACTTTCCACTGGAACGCCAACAGGGCACGAGGAGGGATACACCACAGACAGCGTGCCAATTCATCGCAGAGCACATACATGCACTCACATGCTCATTCACACATTATGAGCAATTAACCTAATCTGCATGACTTTGGACTGTGGGAGGAAACTGGATTACGCAAAGGAAACCCACCAAGCACATGGACCCCGAGGTGTGAATCGACCCGGGACCCTGGAGGTGCGAGGCAACAGTGCTAACCACTACGCCACCGTGCCATAATCAAGACGTGTTTTGCCTTTAGGTGAAAGGCAAATAAAAGCACATTTTTGAATTTTATTGTTTATGTTTAGGTTATTCCAGTCTTCTCTCCTTTCTCATTTTAACTGGCCACTGAATCTGGGTTTCCGTCCAATCGCTCCATGTTACACTGTCATTTCCACAGCAGTAGTGGAAATTCTGGAGGAATTTCCAGAAACATTTCTCTCTCTCTTTTTCTCTCTCTCACTCTTCGCTCTCTCTCTCTCTCTGCACTTTCCTCCTGTCTTGCTCCCACTCTCCATCTGCACATCTGGAGCGATAGATCAGTCCTGAGTGGAGCTGCAGGTTCAAGCGTTTGGACTGAAAACCTGCAAGTTTTACTTAATCTGAGTCGTGCAGGACGGAGAGGTAAGGTAACTTTATATTTCCTCTTATATATCTATTCCCCCTCTTTTATACCCCTCCCTCTCTCACTCACTTTTTTTATACCCCTCCCTCTCTCACTCACTTTCACTCTACCTCTCTCTCTCTCTCTCTCTCTCTCTCTCTCTCTCTCCCCATCTGTTGCTCTGTTGAATCCATTCCACTTTTACAGACATACAGAACACGTGGAATTTCTCCAGACACTCAGATGGCTTTACACTGTTGTTCTTTTACTGTCAAACAGTATTCTGTGTTCTATGTATGTATGTATGCATGTATGTATGTATGTATGTATGTATGTATGTATGTATGTATGTATGTATGTATCTATCTATCGAGTGAGTGAGACAGAAAGAGAGAAAGACAGGGCTCTTTCTATCTAGAGCAAGGCATAGAGAGAGAGAGAAAGAGATCTACAGTATAGCTTTAAATAGAGCATGACAAAGATCTATCTATCGATCTGTCTGTCTGTCTGTCTGTCTGTATATGGAAGCAGAAAGAGAGAGACAAACAGACAGATGGCAAAAGACAGAGAGAAAGACTCTTTCTCTCTCTCATAATAGAAAGTGCTCTGTTTGTTTTACTTGACATACAGACAGACATACAGACAGACAGAGACAGATAGATATAGATATAGATTATTGATAAACAAGCATTGCAGTAAATAAAATACATGTGAAAGTGTGCAGTAAACTCATTCAGACATTAGCATTAAAACGCTGAGGTTGAGATTAGCATCTCTGTGTCAGTAAACAGGATAATTCACAGCATCGCGTCACTGAGTAACAATCCATCTCTTTAAACTTTGTAAACAACTTCATCTGGTCTGAACGTTTAATGCGTTTACACACAAACACACAGACACACACACTCTCCTCATCATTTTTTAAAGATTCATGTCACTTCCCAGAGAGTGTGTAGGACGAGAGAAACCCCTGTGTGTATGTGCTGTGGTGTAGAGATGAGTGTGAGGTCTACAGAGTTAATGCGTCTTCATGTTTTCCGTCCAGCTGTGTGACTCTTGAGAAAAGATTCCTGTCCTGTTCTGATGCCAGTGTTTCAGACTCCAGCTCTTACTCTCGCTATCGAGAACCAAACAAGCAGGGAAGAAAAGTATATGTGTGTGTGTGTGTGTGTGTGTGTGTGTGTGTGTGTGTGTGTGTGTGTGTGTGTCTCGTTTCAGGCCAAATCTTAATCTTGAGCTCCTTATCTGGGCATTCCAGGGTCTGGGAAAGTGGGTTTACTTATTTTAACACTTTATGCCAGGAAATCTGAAAATAAAACTCATAACCGGCCAAAGAACGAGCTTAAAGGTTAATTTTAAAACAGATTTCCTGGACTTACTCTAAAACACAAACACACACACACACACACACACACACACACGCGCGCGCACACACACACGCTTCACCTCAAGCTCAGAGTCTCCTTCTGATCATGTCTTTGTTATTGGTCGACTGGCTAAACTAGCATTAAAGCAAACAAGCTAATGACAAAAATTAGCAAACCATTACAAAACCCTTCCTCCTCTTCCTCCTCATCCCTTTTCATCATCTTCCTTCCAATATTGCTAATAATTACTAATAATACTTTTTGTGAAGAATCTTGTTAATGAAGTTTTGTTTCTAGCAGGTTTGTAGAGAAGAGTGTAATCAGTTTCTTGATCAAAGGCTCATCTGGTTCCGAGGTTTAGCCAGACCACACACACACATACACACACATACACACACACAACAGTCAGGACCGTGGGACTCTTCCTTGCCCAGAGGACAGTGTGTACAGCGATGATCTGGAGGAGGTGTGTGTTGTGTGCACTCCTGCTTTGTTCGGCTCTCGTTCTCGGAGCCGAACCCGAACTCCAGCAGAAACATCAAGAACCCGGACAGAAGAATAAAGGAACAGAGGGAGACAGCGAGGGACCAACGGCGGCGGCGGCGGCGGCGGCGTGTCCAGATCAGTGCTCCTGCCTGGCAGAGGAGGTCGTGGACTGTGCCGGGGTCAATTTATTCGAGTTTCCACAAGAGCTACCAGAAAGCACACGCCAGCTCTCACTGCAGGTGTGTGTGTGTGTGTGTGTGTGTGTGTGAAGGAAACGAATACAGACTCTGCTGCATGTGTGAGAAGTTAAATTCCGCGAGAACTGAGCACATGCACATCATGCACTCTCAAGCTGTTATTAATGTGTTCATGCACTCCGCATGGCCTTTATTAAACACACTGTCTTAATTAAACCCTTTTATCATATGTAATAATGTCAAAAGTTTGTGCACCCTTGACCATTATACAGTTATATGCGCTTGTTTTTTCTTCCTTTGCTGTTATAAAGTATCTCGTCTTTATCTTATCTTATCTTATCTTCTGGGAAGGCTGTACACTAGATATTGGGGGCGTGACTGCGTGGACTCGTGTTCATTCACACATCCTACAGGAGCATTAGCGAGCTCAGGCATCAGTGATCGTGTCGATGAGGCTCCTGTTCCAGTTCATCCCAAAGCTGATGGTTCAGTCTGGTTGACTTCAGTCAGTCAGGGCTCTGAATGAAACAATGAAGTTTCCATTATTTCTCGAACCCCGCCTGACCCTGCCCTACCTGACCGTGCTAATGTGCAGCCGTGGCTTAATCTCATTATGCGCCTCTGTGCATCTAAATATTATAAACACCAGTGTTCGAGACCGGCCTGGAATATGACACGAACATGTTTTGAATATATCCCGAGCAGATGAGATCATCAACACTAACGTCTCGAACGAAACGCAAACGATCTCGTTACTGAAAGCGCTATGCTTAGGCCTGCTGCAGAATAAAAGCATTGCATTGTAATGACCGCAATCTCATTATGTATCTCTCTAAGTGACAAGCTGACGTTTGACAGAGCATGCAAGGACTCATGCATTTACTCCCATTAAGACCTCGAAGATAAAACAAACAAAAAACAACACCCATGAAATCTTTCATTTCTCTTTTTCTTTTCTGCATCAGAATAATCAGATCTCGGAGATCAGTGCGGAGGAGCTCTCACGGCTGCTTCATCTGGAGATGCTCAACCTGCAGAACAATCGGCTCACCTCACAGGGTGGGAGAGAGAGAGAGAGAGTGTGTGTGTGTGTGTTTGGGATGTGTGTTGTATTAGCTATAACTAGTCTTGGCTGAATTATTACATTCTACAAAGCATTGTGTGTCTTTCATTTCTGGCAGAATGAACGCTTTCGCTGCAAGTTTATTCATATGATATTCATTTTGTGGCGAGATTGGGTTTGTTTGTGTGTGTGTGTGTGTGTGTGTGTGTGCGTGTGTGTGTGTGAGAGAGAGAGAGAGAGAGAGAGAAAGCGAAGCCAGAAGCATGGTTTAAAGTGAAAAATAACAGACCAAATCTACCATAACAGTTTCACTCGCTGGTTTATTTCTGCACGCTGCACTCAATAAAAAAAGGTGTTTTGTAAGGAATAAAACAGAGAACTGGGTCAGTGCTAACACACTCAAGTCAATTATACGCTTCAGTTATTATGAAATAACTTCATACTTTTCCCGCTTGTCTGATACAAGCTAGCTCCTGTGTGTTGTACCTGTGAGTCCATGTGAAAGAGCCGTCGCTATAGAAACGATAATGCATTATAGCGAGCACATCGATATTAATAAACCTGCGACCTGAAGCGACACTACAGTCAGAACTGCGGTGATAGAAAACTAATCAACATCCATCAAACCAACGACCAATAAAGATCCAGTGTGTGTGTGTGTGTGTGTGTGTGTGTGTGTGTGTTCCAGGTCTTGGAGATGATGGGTTTGAAGCTCTGGAGCAGCTCAATTACTTGTACTTGGCGAATAACAAGGTGAGATCAGATCACAGTATGATGTAACTTTGTTAATAAATTCTCTCTATAATAAAAACACCACGCATCTTTGTATATTTTATAATCAGAGGGATGGGAGTTAACCGAGTATGTTTGCATTGTTACTGTACTTGTTTACAAATTTTACTTCTAATCTGTATTTTACGTGAGTAATTTATTAGCGGATACTTTGTCCTTTTACTTCACTACGTCCTTCAACAAATATCTGTACTTTTACTTAAATTACATTGGAACCTTGGATTGCGAGTGTTTTGCAAGACGACGAGTGTTATGTATCCGTTTCTTAATTTATCAAAGGAAGCATTTTACCGAATTAAATCAGTTACAGGCCTTGTACCATTCTTCCAACCAAGTCTTTACTTCTCTTGCACAAATTCACCAACAACGTGAACAAACTTCCCATCATGCCTCCCACTCTATCGTCCTAAAGAAACATATGTAATTATAGCAAAGTACATGACAAAGTACTGTTGTCATGACTACATACAAATCTTTTAATGAATTTTTATCTTGAGTAACTAGAATGAACATGGTCTTGATATACGAGTAGTACATGTGCTCTTTGTCTGCCGAGCATCATGTGATCACAACTGAGCCAAAGGTTTTTCTCTCTCTTGCATTGCGGAACTGTGGGTAATCGGCTCAATTGTGGGTAATCTGCTCGGTCTTAGTGCGCGTCTCTTACTCATGTAGTCAATGTGCACGCGTGTACTGTTTACTATAAGACCGTGACCATGTGTGTGTGTGTGTGTGTGTGTGTGTGTGTGTGTGTGTGTGCGGGTAAAGCAAAAGCAAGTGTCATTAGAAAGGCTCCTTATTAAAGATGTTTTAGAACAGAGGTAAAGTGCAGATTAATTTATTTTATTTTGACTTTATATTTTTTATTAATTATTTTTAGATGAATATTTTTGGGTTGTTCAGAGTTAATAATGGAAAAGTTTCCATTATTTCTTATGGGGAAATCCGCTCTGATATACAAGTGTTTTGATATACAAGCACGTGTCCGGAACTGATTATGCTCGCAATCCGAGGTTTGACTGTATATTTCTGTGTTACCTAACCACAGGGGTGTGTAGTATTTGCAGCAGGAGTCAAGCCACTTGCTGACTCTTATACATAATTGCCTGTCTTGCCTTTCTTGCGAGACATGCCTAATATCACAACAGGTGTTTGAAATCAACAGTGATGAAAGCAGCACGCTCACAGTTAAGCAATCATTAAGGAGAGAGAGAAAGAGAGAGATTTTAATTCTGGGAAAGGTTACTATGAATTAGTGTAAGCCCTGCACTGATGATACTTAAAATAATTTTAAATACTTAACACACCAGAACACCCTGAAATACCACAATTAACAAAATTAGTACAAATCAGTGTTCTTGAGCTAAAAATGTATGCAAGACAGTTCATTTAAGTTTTTTTTTTGTGACAATAGTCTCTAGTGCATGCATCAGGATTGAACTAATGTTAGCATGGTGGTTTGTTTTCAAGCCTTTGATCTTGCTTATTACTAGCCATTTCTTAACACCTAAAGTTGGTGTTTAAACAAAACTAGCTCACAGTTTTTCCCTGTTGACGTTGAAGTGAGGGGAAAAAAAACACTGTAAACATTTTCGATGGAACTCATTCCTGAGCTCCGATTGAAGTCGAAAGATTAAAAAGAAAACTAAGGTCATGGCCTCAAAACATGTCCCAGTCTCGGCCTCCTCTCAGCGTCTGTTTAAAGCTCTGATCACATTCCCGCATTTGTTTGTAAAGTCACAGCTGGGAAATAAAGCTCAGTGTTTCTGTTGGTCAGGAGACAACAATTCCCTGTCCATGTCCTCATCGCCAGCAGAAGATGTCCCATGCTAAGCTTCTGACTGATGCCAGGGCAGCAACAAGGGATTAACACGCTGACACTGCAGTGGATCTGATTCAGTGTGTTCTAGGAAAGCATCTTAATCCGCATGTATTTGTGTCAGAGCAGAAATGAACAACAGGGGAGCTTTTACGGAGGGGATATCTGAGCGTTAGCATTAGCTTCGTCTTCGAGTTTTCCGATGTGACAAAGATATGTTTAATGTTTCGTTCATCTCACACCTCAAAAATATTCCACATGTTGTGCATGTTGTTAATTTTCTAAAGAAAATCTTTCCAAAGAAGATGAAAGACAAGATCAAAGCTCGTCATGTTCAAAGTCTTGCTCTATCCAAACTGCTGACACTAGAGACTCCTTCTTTAAATCTTTCTTGCTGTCTTGTAGGAAGGTGATAGTAATTAGTTTTTTTAAAATTAAATATGAGTTTGTTTCATAGCTCACAGAAGCGCCCAGATATCTTCCACCTACTCTGATTAGTGCCGACTTTGCTGCAAACCAGCTGACGACGATCTACTCCTACACGTTTGGCCAAAAACCTGGACTGAAGTATGTCAAACTCTTTATGATTCCCATATAACAGTCATGGAGTAAAAACATCTGCACACATTTGCTGCCATGCCTTATTTCAGGTCGGTGTACCTTCACAACAACAAGCTGACCGACCCAGGTCTCCCAGAGGGGATGTTCAACGGCTCGAACAGCTTGGAGGTGTTAATCCTGTCCAGCAACTTCCTGCGCTACGTCCCTAAAGGCCTGCCGACTGCACTCTTTCGTCTTCACCTGAAGGTAGCGCCGGTGAATCGGTCACAGAGCTTAGCAGATCGTGTGTCAACAGCTCAGTGGAGCTCGACCACCAACTTTTAGCTTACAAGGTTAAAGTATTTAGGAGTTTACCATGGAGCTGATTGCCAGAGCTAATGTCGAAGGTCAGAGCGGTTAAGCTAAGTGAATTTGAACACGCTGGAGTGGTTTTAAGACAAAACTTCGTCTTTATCTGATCGACTTTTTCCATTTCTCATCTGTGATTCTCTCTCCGATTACCGAACAGCGAGTGTATTTGTCTGAGCACCAAAGAAGTACAACTTAGTGTAAACAAGGCGTCAGATACTCAACCTTACAGAATGTGATTTCTGTCTATTAATAAGTGAGACAGAGAGTTCTGCTGTACAGAGAGACACACAGACCCACATGAACGTGGGATATAATAATATCTCATATTGGGGTTCTACGTTACTGATATTTTAAGCACCATGGTTTCAGAACATAAGAGACAAATCTGTCCGTTCATCTTTGAAGGTTCAGTTTCCATAGTATACTTGCCTTGTTTTTTTTTTTTGGAGTAAACAAAGTTCACACATGTTATGAGGATGCATGACTATTTTTCTGACCAATCAGATTTGATAATTGTCAACAGTAGAGWTGAGAAAATGTATTTATACAGTACTTGAGTCAGACCTCATGCCTTCATTTATTCATCTTCAATTACCACTTACCTTGAAGCAGGATACACCCTGGACAGGGTGACAATCAATTGCAAGGGGCACACACACACACACCTGGCAATTTTGGGAACGCCAACTAATTTGAACCGTGAAAATGGAGAACCAAGCACGGGTAGAACATGCAAACTCCACGTACTCCGACCCGAGGCAGGAATCATAACCCTTGACCCTGGAGGTGCAAGTCTACAATGCTTAACCACAATGCCGCACCATGCTGCCTGCTCATGTCTTCATATTATATTCGATTAAATAAATTGGAACAAATGTTTTACTGCAACAGGCTACAAAGTGCCGAAAGGTACAATTTAAAAATTATTTGTTTCTGTACCAGCCTCAGCAGCGACCTCATTTCCCCCTCTCGTCTGTTCCAACCACTCAGCATTCAGCATCATCAGTATACTAATCACCGGCCTGATCTTCTGTCATCATTTGCACCCGTTTCTCACTGGGTCAGGACTTAAGTTAGATGCTTGAATAATTCTGGTACGTTGTATCAGATGCTCCGTGGTGAACAGTACGATCATGCACTATTACTAAACATCAAGTTGATGCTTTCAAAATGTTGTAAGGGTGGAATTCATGCTTATTAATAGTCCGGCTGTAGGACGCGATGGTGGCCAGTACAGACTATCAAGTCTTGTATTTCTCCCATGTCTCCCTTTATTTAGAATAACAAACTGGAGAAGATTCCTTCGGGTGCGTTCGAGAACCTGCCGTACCTAAGAGAACTCTACTTGCAGAACAACCTCCTGAGCAACAGCGGCATGGACAACACCACTTTCAGGTCTTATTCAGTATCAAACAGAAGATAATAATCTTTCTGTACCTCTTCAGATCTCTCACTCTCTCTCGCCTTTTCCATCCAGGCTTTTTTCCCACTTCATGTTTCCATTTGCACAGTTTTATTCGAGGAACATTCGCTTATATTCTTGTTTCCTCCTTGTTCTGCTTTGTTATTGCTTTATTTCCTATACTGCATGAACAAGAGCTCATCCAGAAGCACTCAACACTATTTAAATTTGGCTTGCTTTTACAGGCTGAAAAAGCAGCGTGGTTTTTCTTAGCAACATTTATGAATTTTTGAGGCGCTAGTATAGTGACTGTTAGAAATTCACCTTTTGTCTTTCTTCATTTTTCTTTTTCACTGAAGGAAGCACATCAGGCACTTTGAAAGAAACTCGTTTCTGAGGAACATGTAATCGTGGTGGAATTGTTGCCAAAAATCTGTTTTCCCCCCCTAGTTATTTTAAAACCTGTAAACGTGTCATTATGCTCACAATTTGGTTTTGTTCCACTTTTCAAAAGTGGTCCTTGAACATTTCCTCGAACTCTCTCTTTTTTGAGTTTCTTTTTGCTTTGCATGTATTGTGTTTTTTTTTTGGTCGAAAATAAGCATTTCAGATAACAGATACGTTTTCATAGCGTATGCCAGAGTTTCAAAGTAAACACTATAAAGTTTTTTAGTTTTTTTTTTTTTTTTTTTACTTTGAAGTGCTACTACAATCTTAAAATGTAACAGATGTTATAACATCTAGAAAACAGAATGTTGCTCCGGAAGATCTGAGAGTGAAATGTTCAAATTGTAAAATCTAGAAAACATTTTTCTTCTTGTGTTTCCTCCCTCTTGTGGTATCACTTGTGATATCACCAGACCACCAAACGGAAATACCTTGTACATGATTCTCTCTTTCAGTCATCTGAGCAAACTGGAGTACCTGGACCTGTCCAATAACAATCTGACTGCAGTACCCCTAGGTCTCCCTCGAACCCTGATGCTGCTCCATCTGGAGAAAAACTACATCACGTCTGTCAGGATCGATTCACTCAGCGCTGTGAAGGACCTTCAGTACCTCCTGCTTCACCACAACCGGCTTCGTGCTCGGCACATCCACCGCGACGCCTTCCGCGGTCTCAAGCGCCTCCACACGCTCCACCTGCACCACAACCTGCTGGAGCGAGTCCCCCTGGGCCTGCCGCGCCGCGCCCACACTCTCGTGCTTATGCGAAACTTCATCATCGAGATCGGACGTGATGATCTCAGCACTCTTTACACTCTCAAGGAGCTCAACTTGAGCTACAACCGCTTGACGAGCGAACGGCTCCATCGCCATGCCTTCAGGAAACTACGAGTGCTGGAAGTCTTGGATCTGTCAGGGAACAAGCTGAGCACGTTGCCGCTCGGGCTTCCGAAGAGCCTCCACATTCTCCGAGCAAAGGATAATCAGATTGCTGAGCTACTAGGCGGGGCGCTGCTGGGCATGAGCAAGCTGACGGAGCTGCATCTCGCCAATAACCAAATCAAACTGAGCTCTATCTACCAGGGGGCGTGGCAGGCGCTCAGCTCTCTCACGGTGAGAATTGTCTTTCAAGTTCATTGGAAAACAGCTTTCGAAAGTTTTTTGTCTCGCAAACACACAAAGTTACCCTTGCATCAAGATGAAAGGAATTTTTCACTGAAAATTGTTTAAGATCAGTAACAAGGCTTCCTTACAAGTTGCCATGGTTTCACCGCTAACACCAAACACGTTCCACAGTCGTCTTTGCAAGTGTGAAGACAAAAAACTATAAAGTTTAAACTCCTTTTTCCTGTTTTCCCTTCTGTCTGTTCCAAAGCACTGACACTAGAGACTCCTTCCTTAAATATTAATTATCCCTGTACAGAAAATTTCACTATATCAATTCTATTTTAACCTGGTTTTGTAATGTGCGCTGCACACGTCCCTGTAAATAAGCTGTTACTATGAAAACAATAAGGCATTAAATGAACTTTTGCGGCTGCTCTACCGTTAGAGCTCCTGCTATGAAATCCTAACCTGATTTGCTACTGCGTGTGTGTTTGTTTGTCAGACGCTTGATTTGTCAAGCAATCTGCTGTCTCATGTTCCTGCTGATCTTCCTGAGTCTCTGGAGTTCCTACATCTTCAGAACAACAGGATCAGCAGCATCTCTGCTACAGACTTCATCAGTACCCCCAACATCAAGAGCATCTTCCTAAGGTCAGAATCTCTCTATTTCCATCTCTTTTACACACACACACACACACACACACACACACACACACACACACACACACACACACACCTGTTGGAAATGATCATACTAATGATTACTGATTGATGATTACTATAGCTGAATAATACTATGCAAATACCTAGGAAATTTGACAGTGTACCATCTTTGTGGGACCACATCCTGTGCCTTTATTGTGAGAACCTCAATCACTGTGCAGTCATTGTGAGAACTGTACACATTGGGCAATCATTGTGAGGACCTCAATCATGGTGCAATCATTGTGAGGACCTCACACATTGGGTCATCATTGTGAGCACCTTACACACTGTGCAATCATTGTGAGAACCTCAAGAACTGTGTAATCACTGTGAGACCATCCATCATGGTGCAATCATTGTGAGGACATCACACAAATGGCCATCTTTGTGAGGACCTCAATCACGGTGCAATCATTGTGAGGACCTCACACACTCGGCTATCATTGTGAGCACTTTACTCACTGTGCAGTCATTGTGAGAACCTCTAATACTGTGCAATGTTTGTGAGTACCTGAATTACTGGGCTATTATTGTGAGGACCTTAAACACTGTGTCATCATTGTAGGGACCTCACACACTTAGCCATCATTGTAAGGACCTTACACACTGTGCAGTTATTGTGAGAACGTGAATTACTGGGCCATCAATGTGAGGACACACTACCTCATCATTGTGGGGACCTCAGATGCTGTGCTATCATTATCAGGACCTTATATACTGTGCAATTATTGTGAGAACTTCAATCACCGTGCAATCATCATGAGGACCTCACAAACAGGGCCATCAATGTGGGGATCTCACTCACTGCATCATCATTGTGGGGAACTCAGATACTGTGCTATTATTGTGAGGACCTTTCACAATGTGCCATCATTAGGGGACCTCAGATATTGTTCTAGTATTGTGAGGACATCAATTACTGTGCCACCATTGTGGGATCATACGCTATGGAATGAATCCTTTGTATTGAAGACTGCAGACACTGTGCTACCAGTGTGAGGACCTTGTCACTTTCATTGAAACACATTGTATAAACACTGTGTGTGTTGATATAACACTAGACATTTTGTGTAAACAGATTGTCTTGCTTTAATTTTTTTTTAAAAATCTCACACACACACACACACACACACACACACACACACACACACACACACACATTTGTGTTTTTGGCACTTTGCTATAATGATTTGTTTAACTCTCTTTCACTCAGCAGCCTCACACACAACAATGAACATCCGCATGTGTGTGTGTGTCTGTGTGTGTGTGTGTGTGTGTGTGAGAGAGAGAGAGATACTGGATATTATTTTTCTTACTTTTAACATATAATTGGACACATTTAGACTTTGCATGTTATATCCTTCTAAAAAAAAGCAAAGAAATAAAAAAGACAATGAATTCATCTTTTTTTAATCAGAAATATCTGATAAGCTAAGAGGAAATGATGTTAGCCATGTGCTGTTAAAAAAAAATCATTATCATAATTATAAGATTGTAAATAATTATTAAACAAAACAGAATCAGATATCAAGCAGTAATCATAGCCGTTATCTTTATGCAAATTCAATTCAATTTGTATAGCGCTTTTAACAATGGTCAGGTCAGGATGTGTGAGAAAATATGTTTCAATCAAAAAGGTCAGATTGTGAATTATTCACTTTTTATTAACTCAATAATATAAAAATATTTAGGGCTTCACTTGTTGATGATTCATGCAGTATTTCATTCAAGTAGATTTCTGACTCTGAATACTGTCCCCCATGTGCTTTTATGTTCATGTGGGCCTACTGACAAATAGCTGTGTAAGTACAGTATGTGGCTTTCTACACACACACACACACACACACACACACACACACACACACACACACACACACACACTCAGACCACTGCAGTGCATTAGTTTGATCAGTTTTTATCTCTTCGTATTTATTTTCTCTTCAGATAAGAGAGAGAGAGGCTGTGTGTGTGTGTGTGTGTGTGTGTGTGTGTGTGTGTGTGTTACTGTGTTGGCTGCCATAAGGAAGCTGCTTCTTCAGTGACTCAGAAATATATAATAATAACTTTGTGTGTGTGTGTGTGTGTGTGTGTTTAGTTTAATAGAAACAGCTGTTTAATTTTAATAAGATGTTAAAGGTGTGTGTAAAGATAAAACCAACAGCTGCACTTCAGTTTCATTCATCTCTCTCCCTGTCTGTCTGTCTGTCTGACTCCCAGTTTGTCTGTCTCTCTGACTGTCTGTCTGTCTCTCTGTTTGTCTCGCTGTCTGACTCTGTCTGTCTGTCTGTGTGTGTCTCTGACTGTCTGTCTGTCTTTCTGTCTGTCTGACTCTCTGTCTGT
>QMIH01001140.1:73713-76635 GCA_003987875.1 Clarias batrachus | reverse complement strand
TTTGCTGCCCTTCTTTACACCAGGCCATCGTCCAAAAGTCTTGACCTCACTGTGCGTGCAGATGCGCTCACACCTGCCTGCTGCCATTCCTGAGCAGCTCTGCACTGGTGACACTCCGATCCCGCAGCTGAATCTTCTTTAGAAGACGATCCTGGCGCTTGCTGGACTTTCTTGGACACCCTGAAGCCTTCTTAACAAGAATTGAACCTCTTTCCTTGAAGGTCTTGATGATCCTATAAATTGTTGATTTAGGTGCAATATTAGTAGCCACAATATCCTCGCCTGTGAAGCCATTTTTATGCAACGCTATGATGGCTGCACGCGTTTTTTGCAGGTCACCATGGTTAACAATGAAAGAACAATGATTTCAAGCATCACCCTCCTTTTAACATGTCAAGTCTGCCATTCTTACCCAATCAGCCTGACATAATGATCTCCAGCCTTGTGCTCTTCAACATTCTCACCTGAGTTAACAAGTCGATTACTGAAATGATTTTAGCAATGAAATGCAGTGGAACGTTTTTTGGGGGGGATTAAGTTAATTTTCATGGCAAAGAAGGACTATGCAATTCATCTGATCACTCTTCATAACATTCTGGAGTATATGCAAATTGCTATTATAAAAACTTAAGCAGCAACTTTTACAATTTCCAATATTTATGTAATTCTCAAAACTTTTGGCCACGACTGTACAGTAAAGCATTTCTTCTTAGCTTCACTTGACTGAACATCATTGAGAATGATTAAGAAGGATTAAGAACCTGTGATCTTAATCCTCCCCTCTGTCGTCTCTGGCTTGCTCAGTAGGGACACATAAAGGGACAGTTGAGTCTGATAAAGTTATAACATTTTTTATAAATAATATTTTGAAAAAGATTTGAAACCTCAAAGACCTGTTCATGAAGGTCTTTTTGTCAATATCCGTTATGAAAAGCACTATACAAAAACAATTTAAGTGAATCGAATTTCATTAATCCTGCTTCCAAATATCTATGATGCATGAGTTAGTGATGTTAACAACACACCAATACAACAGCATAACAAGTAAGCAAAACTCTCAGTGACAAGGGGGACAGAATTTATACAGTACAAGGGAACAGGTCCAGGAATTGATACAGACAGTGGAGCACAGTGAAATGATGTTTTTGCATAATCTCAGATAGGAAGCTAGGGTCGGAGCACAGGGTCAGCCAGGATACACACCTCTAGAGCAGGCAGGGTTTAGGGGCTTTGCTCAAGGGCTCGACAGTGGCATCTTGGCCGTGCTGGGGCTCGAACCCCCGACCTTCTGATCAGTAACCCACAGCCTTATCTGTTTGAGGCAGCACTGCCCTGAAGACATAAAACTTAAAGACTTCCAGCGTAGACTTCCAGCCTCCTAACACACAGTATGAGTGCAGATCAATCCCTGCTGTCCGTTATCACCCAGATGAGGTTCCCTGTTGAGTCTGGTTCCTCTCAAGGTTTCTTCCTATTGCCATCTCAGGGAGTTTTTTTTTTTTTTGCCACCGTCACCCTAGTAGTTGGGATTACATAATCATGTGATTCATACACACTTTTCACATTGCATACAAATTTTCAGAATTTTCTGATTGATTGCATGAAGCTGCTTTGCGATAATGACAATTTTTAAAAGCACGATACAAATAAAATTGAATAAAATTGAAGATATTCAGAAATGTGAGTTATTGTGCCCCCTGGTGGCCTGGAAGTGCTAACTAGTCGTTATTACACTCTAAAAACGGCTGGGTTAAAAAAACAACAACTCAATCTTAACCCAGCCGCTGGGTCACTTTTGGACAGAACGCGCGCTGGGTTGGTTTGACCCAAGTGCTGGGTTTAACCATTTAACTCAGAATTTTGGGTTGTTCACTTGTATGTGACAAATAAAATTTGAATTTTGACCCATCCAGTGGGTAACATTAACACTCTTGCTGGGTTGACACATTCTATTTGAGAATTTAAAAAAAAATTATTATTATTTTCAAAAATGTATACAGTCCCACATAATGTAAATAGATTATCCAGAGTAAGAATGCGAATAACTCAAAAAACACACTCTGTAAAACAATAAAAACAAGAGGCCCATTTACATCAATATCCCATCTTAATATTTCAACTATTAGTTATTTGACTACTATTTCATTTCCTTCAAAAATGACATTAAGAACAAACATTTTTAAAATATATATTTTTTAAATATTATTGATTAAATGTGGGTTGAAAAAACTGTTGTCCTCAAAAATGTAACAGGTGTCCATCAATCTGATCTACAGCACGCTGGACAAACTCGCAGATGAGAAGACACTGCTTTGTGTAGTTAACATCAAAGACAAAAAAAAAACCCTTTAAAACAAACATCAACAACCTCCACCAAAGAGTCTGGACTGAGAGATTAATAAAGTTCTAATGTTAATGTGGTTGCTAACGCTAGCAACCTAGCTAAATGCCAGCATCATGCTGGCTCTACAGTTAACAGTTTAGCTTTCATTCATCACTTCACATCACACATCACTTCACCCTGCAAGCATTCTACAAAAAAAGCTTTGAAGATCAGACATTTTTGCAGTTTCTTTCATACAGTTTGGTTTGGCTAGCTAGCAGCCATTATCAAATAAACTAGCATGCTATAGCACAGACCAGGCTGAAAGTTTGAGTGTAACACGGTAACAGTAATAAATGTAGTTTATTATGTGAACAAATTCAGTCATAGGTGAGTGAACGTGTGTATACAGACCTTGTATTTAACGGTTTTTTTAAGCGGCTTCAAAAAAAAAAAGACACGAAGCTGACACAGCCACTGAATACACCGGTGAACTTCGGGGGAGGGGCGGTCTTGTCTGTGATGTTAGCTGTCACTAGCTAGCCCCAAAAATAAAATACCTCCGCTGCTTTAACCATTGCAGAGACGTCACAGCCAGC
>QMIH01001140.1:61213-68713 GCA_003987875.1 Clarias batrachus | reverse complement strand
GTCACATGGTCTTGTGCCCAGTGCAGACGTTCACGGTGGTGTCTCGGTGTCAGTGGTGTTACCTGCAACTGTCGTCTGGCATTCAAGCCAAAGTGGTGGAGACGGATGAGAATGATTTGTCTGGAAACCCAAGTACCCCTCACATCTGGTAACCTGGCTGCAGCTGTGTGGCAGTTACATAACAACGTCTGAGTGCAGAGGTCCTGAGGTACTGGTCATTGCTGCGGTCTGTCACTCGTGGGGCTCCACTACTGAGTCTGTCGTGAACACTGTCAGTAGTTCTGTGTCTTGATGCAAGTCTGCTGATGACACTTTGAGACACACCAAGTTCACGAGCAACATCTGCCTGCCAGCGCACCATGGCCAGGTGGCGCTGCTCGTCCGTTAAGTGACGTCGTGTGTTCATGGCTGTTTGAATGATGAACTTGGAATGACTTACTGACAATACCAGCTTTTTATACCCACAGAATGTTGAAATTAATGTCACATCGAAAAGTCTTGTCTTTTGGTATTGGTCCCAATATAAAGCACAGCTGTACACAATGAGCCGTCTATCAGCCCAATACAATCACCTCCCCATCCCAAAATGTCTGAAGTGAAACAAACACCATATGTATGACGTCCACTGAGTCTCTCACCATATCCCTTATTGTGTATCTGTATAGTGTATATATATATATCTATATATATGTTTCTGAGAACACTTGACCTCAAAGTCTGGTTCATTTTTATCATTCCGTGCTCAGGAACCATGTCTGAGTCCAAATGAAGATACAGATAGAATAAAATATGGAAGCCAATTGTACATGGAAGTAGATCACTGTTTAAACACGACATCGTCAGTCCAGAAATCTCAGTGTGCATGTACTGTAGCATGATCCAATCTCATCTTCTGACCTGCACAGTGATAGCTGATACAGTAAGACACAGGATTTAATGAAGGTGCGTATACTGCCACCTTCTGTATCGGAGAGTGAAAATCTACAAGTGTACCCGAGAACAGAGAACAATAGTAATGTGAACAAGGTACAAATCAATCATGTCTAATGTAAAAGTGCATGAATGAGCTATTGTGTGTTTCTCCTAGACAGGAAATTCAATCACTTCTGATATAAAATAGGATAAATGAATAATTTATTTGAAAAATGTTTACCTTGAAAAAAAAGTATGTTAAAAAGAACTAGGGCTAGTTAGGCTGCCTAATTAATTTGATCACTAGCCTTGCAATCATAGCAAGAAAGCTAAGCTAGTTCTTCTGGGCTGGAAAGAGACAGACACAGGACCTCCAGCATCATGAAACTTTTACAAATCATGTTCAACATATTGCATTTGTTATATTTATAGTTGACATACTGTAGCTAGCTGAACCGTCTCATAAAGATGCAGTCTGCTGATCAGAGTAGCGATCACTGTACTGTACTGTAGCTTCTGGGAGGGATGGAGCTCGGTGCGAACAGGGGGCGGAGTCAGAGTAGTTCACCTTTTGGCTGATGGAGCGCAAATTTCAGTGACTGAACGCGGATTCATGAAAAGACGCTAATGTTGACATCATCTCACACACACGCGCGGCGGTTGAACTCGCTGTACATCATGTATATGTGTGTTTCTGTTGCTTCTATCTCCTGTTAAACTCTCAAGCAGAAATCCTCCTGTGTTTAGATTATTTCAGTTCAAAATGGAATAACGGAAAACAGACCGCCAAAGTAGCACGCATCAGCCTCGTCGCTTCTCCTTTAGTCTCCTTTCTTTTTTTCTAGAAATTGGGAAAATGAAGTGTGCTTAATCCTCCCAGAGGCAGCGCGCCCACATACTTTGGCAGTCGAATGATAATGGGTTCGTCCTGCACACATGGTGTCCATTAAAAGCCGATTCTGCACAGACTGAACCTTTAGCCTCGATCGCAAAGTCTGGAAAGCAACTGTTTAACAGAAACCCTTACACCAATGTCACGCTTTACCTTAAAGGTGGTCGATCTGTCCAGACGTGTGACAGTGTGTGTGTGTGTGTGTGTGTTTGATGCATGTGTGTGTGTGTGTGTGTCTGAAGTCTGCTTGTTTAGTTTTCCAGTGGAGCGTTCAGGCTGTAAATTAGCCTCACAGATTCAGGATGAAATGTTTCCTGGCTGATTGTTTGAGTGAAGGGAAAATTTATGCGACTTTATAAAATTTTATTTTCACTATTTCTTTAATCTAATGTACTGAGTTTGAGTTGATTTATTGGTGTTTCACGTGTTTATCACCGTAGTCTGCTGTTCTTTAAAATCCCTCGTGAATGAAGCTGACGTCTGTTGAGAAACGCTAATGCGACACTTGAGTGTGTAACACCAGATCATGGAATCCTCAGCACCTTATGGTGACGTCCAGACGTTAAGCTTCTGCTGACGAATCGCTTTATGAAGCGTGTGAAGGTCCTGCGTCCCTCCAGCGTGTAAATCCCAAATGGACGTTTGTCTCGATCTCTCTAGACACCGGATTTAACTCCTGGCTTCATGTCTGCTTTATTCTCTAAACATTTAGACAGCCTTGCGTACACACACACACACACACACACACACACACACACACACACACACACCAACTCTCCGACCGCGAGGGAAAGAAGATGTCATGACGTCTCTCACTATGGTGGCTGTCATGACAACCGGAAGTGACGTAGCCATGACACTAAGATTTGATTGACACGACATCTTAGAGAATGATGCAGTATGGTTATGAACTGACATGTCAAATCACATGACATCACGTCTGCAGTATGTCAGCTAACATGATTGTTTTACTACATGCCTTGTGTTTTTTTTTAGACGCGTTTATGACATGATAAACATCTGTCACTGTCATTTCTGTCATTTATGGCATTTTACATGTCACATTTGACGTAACATGTTTACAACATGACATTTGACCAGTCACACCTAAGACATGACATGTAACATTAATGCTATGACATTTCACATAAAACCTTCACATACTGTATGGCGTGGCCCTTTTTTTTGAAATGACACGTATGACATCTGACATGACACACTTAGGACATCTGACATGACACACATAAAGCATCTGACATGACACACATAAAGTACCTGACATGCCGCTTATGTCATCTACAGTAACATGACACTTATGACATCTGACATGACACTTACGACCTCTGACATGACACACTTAGGACATCTGACATGACACACATAAAGCATCTGACATGACGCTTATGTCATCTACAGTAACATGACACTTATGACATCTGACATGACACATACGGCATCTGATGTGACACGACATCTGACACTTATGACACAAATATTATCTGATATGACACACACATGACATAAGGTATGACATGACACTTTGAGACAAATATAGTCTGATATGATACATGAATGACATCTGAAATGACACTTACGACGTCTGACATGACGCTTACGCAATTTGACCTGAAACACTTATGACATGCTACTCATCTGAAATGACACTTACGGCACAAACGTCACCTGATACGGCACTCTGAAATGACACTTTTGACATCAGACATAACATTTACAGCACTTACAACATCTTATGACACACTTATGGCATGTCACATGACACAACACATGACACATGACAGTTATGACATCTGACCTGACACACTTATGGCATATGACATGAAATCTGTGAGTCTGTTACAAGCCTGACTTCTGGAGATAAAACTAAAACAAGAAGACTCACTCCATCTCCCTCTTGCATGAAGTCCTTCCTACAGATGTGCGCCATGATTCCTGTAGCGAGCGCATCTCCCATCACGTTCACCATAGTGCGAAACCGGTCCCTGTTACACGGGGCAAAGGGCAGAGGTCAGAGTTCAGATACTGAACATGACACAAAAAGAACATATCAAAGCTGATCTGAGCATTCCAGGGTTTCATTGTGTGTGTGTGTGTGTGTGTGTGTGTGTTAAAACTTGTCATGTACCTGCATAAAGTTTGCAAAAGATTAAGTGTCGAATAAAAACACTGTCAGAGAGTGGAAAAAGAGAGTGACTTCCCCACAACATAAAATTTAACTAAAAACAGATGAAAAAATTGAAAGTACTAGTGATAGTTAAATAATAATAGAAACAATTTAAATGATAATAAAAACTATTTAAATGATAATAAAACACTTTAAATGATAATAAAACACTTTAAATGATAATAAAAAGACTTTAAATGATAATAAAAAGACTTTAAATGATAATAAAACACTTTAAATAATAATAAAAATACTTTAAATAATAATAAAAATAATTTAAATAATAATAAAAGCACTTGGGAATGAAGAGAAACTTGGCAGGTGAACCAAATAAACTGATAAACTGGGTAAAAAGACATGACTCACAGGGCCCAGTCCACGGCAATGATGAGTGTGATGTCATCGGTTGGCAAGCCGACGGAGGTGAGCACTATCACCATGGTAACCAGGCCAGCCTGAGGGATGCCTGCCGCACCGATACTCGCCGCTGTAGCTGTGATGCTGCGAAACCAACAAAAAACAAAGTCAAACAAACCAACATATGAAATAACATGGCTGCAACATTCTGCCATCGTTCTATAATGATGAACCAAGATGGCGTCTGTCTCGCCATGTCGTCTGTTGCTTTCCTGCCTGATAGTCTGGTTGAGTGCGTTGTATTCGAACTGTGGTGCCCTTATAGTTTATGATCCCTTTTGGATATTCGATCAACCCTTTTTAATTTTCACAAGTCGGACATGAAGTGTATGAGTATTTTAAAAAGGACATTCCGGATTGTATCCGTCGCTGGCCTTTAAATATTGTATGGAGGAAACGCAAGAGGAAACGCAAGAGGAAACGCCCTCACGCTCCTCAAGTTAAAAGCCCGTCTGCATGCGGGCTTTACTCCAAGCCCGTTTTCCGAGCTGTTACATGGAGGCGCTGTGGCTTGGCGTCTCGTGGATCAGGACCGCACCGGACCGCACCGGCGGCTCCGATGTGTCCTCCCCCTGTCTTCACCCTCTAGCCCCCGGCGTGGATTCCCGCGGATCGGCCGATACTTCCGGAGAACTGGAGCGGCTTCTGGTGGGTAGAGCCTCTCTCTTACCCGGCGTTGCTCCAGCACCTAAGATGGCTTTAATCAACGCTCGTCCAGCAGTAAATAAGACATTTTTGTTGAACGACTTTTTCTCCATGCAAAATCTGGACCGAATCATGGATTAATCCTGACGATTTCATTCCTCTCTCTGACCTGGTCCCGGTTGATTGTACATTTTTTAACTCCCCCAGTCAATATAGACGTGGGTGTGAACTAGTGACTGTCATGAAAAACTCTTCTCGTGCGCAGTGTTCCTCTATCTCCTCGCATACTTATACAGTGGAACCTTGGACTGCGAGCATAATTCGTTCCGGAAGCTGGCTCGTAAACCAAATAGACTTTTCCCATAAGAAATAATGAAAACTCAAATTATTCGTTCCACAGCCCCAAAAAATAAATACATAAAATAATTAATACAACATATAAAGTAAAAATAAAACAAATTAACCTGCACTTAACATTTAAAAAAAGTAAAAATAAATCCAGACAGATAAGTGTTTCCGTTTGTGTATTTGTATGTGTGTGTGTGTGTTCAGATCAGGATTTTCTTCAGCAATTCACCGACTTCATCGGTAATATCGTCACCAAATTTGATCGTTTCTTATTGCTGGGATTTTAACGTCCATGTTTGCTGTCAGTCAAACCCTCTTTCGAGCTGTTTTCTTAATTTAATGGAGGCTTTTAACCTGACACAGTGGGGTAAAGGTCCCACTCATCTTCATGGACATACTCTGGACCTTATCCTTTCCTACGGGGTTGACATCACTGATGTTATTGTTTCTGATTATATGCTCTCTGATCATATATCTTCCGAACCTTCCTCTTGCCTCTGCTAAAGTGACATCTCTGTCTAGGGTTTATTCCCTGCAGTTTAGCATCAATTTTAGTCAGTGTTTTAAAAAGTCTTGCTCTCATCTACTTTTGGACTCCCCGTTATCAGATCTGGGGCCGGACGAATATCTCAGTCTGTTACATAACGCCTGGCTTGTTGTTATGGATGAAAATGCCCCTCTGAAGCCTCTTAAGCTCAAACCTAAATCTGCAGTGTGGCATACCGCTGAGACCCGGCGACTGAGACAGTCTTGTAGAAAGGCTGAGCGAAAGTGGAAAAAAGACAACTTACACATTTCTTTACAGCTGTTTAAAGACGGTTGATCGGCCGCTAAATCAGCCAAGGCAACCTATTTTTTCGAATTTAATCCCTCATAATCAGTCTAGACTTAAGGTGCTGTTTTCTGTTATTAACTCTGTTGTCAATGCCCGAGAAACACTGTGTCAGCTGCTTCTGTCACCCTTTGTAAAGCTTCTCAAGGTTTTTTAAAGACCAAGTAAGTAAACCTGGTCTGGGAGCCGATGCTTTTATCTGTTCCCCTGCCGTTGTCTGCATTTTGGAATGTTTTTGAACCAGTTTTTATCCAGTCACTCAAAGACACCATTGCTAAAATGAAACCATCTTTTTCTCCATATGATGCCATTCATCCTCGATTTTTAAGACAAATTATTGATTGGGTTGGACCGAGCCTAGTGTCCTTTTTTAATAAGTGCCTCTCAACCGGTCTGGTTCCTACTAATTTGAAAGTGGCTGCTATTACTCGTCTCCTCAAGAAGCCTTCACTCGATCCGTCTGTCCTAAATAATTATCACCCTAAAGTATCTCTGTTCTACCATTTGTGTCTAAGGTTTTGGAAAAGATTGTGTTTTCTCAACTTCAATCTTTTCTTGCTTTAAACAGTTTGTTTGAGCATTTTCAACCTGGTTTGAAGGCGGCCCACAGCACCGAGTCAGCTCTTCTGAGAGTGTTAAACCACATCTTTTTAGCTACTGATACGGCGGATTCAAACACTACAACTCATTCATTGAGCACATGATTTGAGATTAAGCTTTGAAAACATTTGTGAAATTTATACTAGATTTATAATCTAGTCCAGGTTTTCAGGAGCTTTCGGGGACGAGTGAATCGTTCGCCAAATAAAGTGAAAGCAGAAAAGATTTAAAAAAATGCCAGAGGTTGTCAACAGGTTGAGAGAGAGATTTTTGTTGCTTTTTTCATAGTTTTGCTCTGGTTTCATCGTGTTAATGTGACATTACAGGAACATTATTTAAATGTTTCAAGGATGCTACAGGAACGTCACAGTGATGCTACAGGAATGTTAGTTACAGGAATGTTACCCTTATAGTAATAGAAGCGTTACTTTAATGTTACAGGTTGACTACAGAAATGGTACCAGCATGTTAATTGAATATGGCAGGGACATTACAGGAACGCTACAAAGACATTACAGGGACATTACAGGAATAATACAAGAACGCTACAGGGACATTACAGGAACGCTACAGGAACGCTACAGGGACATTACAGGGACATTACAGGAACAATACAGGGACATTACAGAAACGCTACAGAGACATTACAGGGACATTACAGGAATGCTACAG